>PISX010011764.1:0-63631 GCA_004024625.1 Mellivora capensis
ATACCCAGTAGCGCAATTGCGGGGTCATAGGGAAGCTCTATTTTTAACTTCTTGAGGAATCTCCACACTGTTCTCCAGAGTGGCTGCACCAACTTGCATTCCCACCAACAGTGTAAGAGGGTTCCCCTTTCTCCACATCCTCTCCAACACACGTTGTTTCCTGTCTTGCTGATTTTGGCCATTCTAACTGGTGTGAGGTGGTATCTCAATGTGTTTTAATTTGAATCTCCCTGATGGCTAGTGATGATGAACATTTTTCCATGTGTCTGATAGCCATTGGTATGTCTTCATTGGAGAAGTGTCTGTTCATATCTTCTGCCCATTTTTTGATATGATTATAGTTGATTCTTAACAGTGCCGGGTTTAGGGGTGTTGGCCCCTGTGCAATGGAAAGTCCACATATAATTTTTGACTCTCCAGGACTTAACTGCTGGGAGCTTCCTGTTGACAGGAGGTCTTGCGGATAATATAAAGTCAGTTACCACGTATTTTGCATGTTATATGCTTTATGTCCTGTGTTCTTAACAATAAAGCCAGCTAGAAGCTAGAGAAATGAGAAGGTTATTAAGAAAATCATAAGGAAGAGAAAAGACATTTGCAGTCCTGTGCTGTCATTATAAAAAAAAAATCCACATGTAGGTGGAGCCATGCAATTCAAACCTGTGTGGTTTAAGGATCAAATGTTCCATAAAACTATCCAAAACTAATAAGGCAGATATTGACAGAGTTTAAAATGACAACAGGCAAATTTGCTATACTGTAAGACTCTGATGCACCTCTTTCTTAATAACAGAGCATTAAAAAAGAGAAAAACAAGGATAGAGATACAGAAGATCTCAATTAGGTCACAAACTTGACCTAATTAATACATAGGGAGCATTGAAAGCCATTACAGAATTCACATTTGTGTCAAACACGGATGGAACACAGATTAAAATGGACTATATGTGGGCCAGAAAGAAAGCCTCAAAACAAACTGTCTTTTCAACAAGACAGAGTATGTTCCCATCCACAGTGTGATAAGCCAGAAACCGGAACTATGGGATAGTTAGAAAATTCTCAACTGCCTGGAAATGAAAGACTCTGCTCATAAATAACCCATGTGCCAACAGTTAGAAACAAAAATGCAAAACTGTTTTAGAATGAATGATAAAGAAGAGGGTATGTGAATTGTATAAGACTGATGAATTACAGACCTGTCCTCCTGAAACAAATAATACATAATATATTATATGTTAATTTAAAAAAGCATTAACAAAAAGAAGAGATAACAGATCAAAACATGTGGGCAGTGTTTGGTTACAGCAGTGCCAGGAAGAATTTTGGCTTTATATGCATATACATGAAAGGTCAAAAGGCAAAAACAAACAAACAAAAACAAAAAAAATCACAGTGATATTAGGTGTCATCAAAAGACCTATAAACAAATCAAACCTCGGTAAGAAAAAGGAAAGGAATAATAAAGAAAAGCCAAATATTAATGAAGCAGTAAATAAATGTGCATTAGAAAAATCAACAAAGTGGATGGCCTGGGTGGCTCAGTTGGCTAAGCATCTGCCTTTTGCTCAGATCATGATCCCAGGGTCCAGGGATCAAGTCCTGCATCAGGCTCCCTGCTCAGCTGGGAGTCTGCTTCTCCCTCTTCCTCTGCAGCTCTCCCTGATCATTCTCTCTCTCACTCTCTCTGTCAAACAAATAAAATCTTAAAAATGAAAAGAAAAATCAGCAAAGCTACAAGTTGGTCCTTTGCAAAGAATAATAACATTAAAATCCTCCTTAAAAACCTAATTTGTCCTTGTAAACCTTCCTACAAAGAAAATCCCAAGCCCAGCTGCCTTTCTTGATGACCTTTCCTAAATATTTAAGGAATAACACTTAATCACATGTAAATTCTTCCAGATAATAGAAAAAGAGAAACATTCTAGAGCTCTTATGAGACCACGATCCTTATCTCAAAACTGACACGGATGTTGCAAGAAAAGGAAACTACACAGCATCTCTTTGATGAATGTAAGTGAAAAATGCTCACCAAAATACTAGCAAAGCTAATCCAACGAAATACATAAAAAATAATACCTCATGACTAAGCAGAGCTTAGTCCAGGAATGCAATCAGGGTTTAACTCTCCAAATTGAATTAATACAATTTATCACACTAATAGGAAAAAATGAAGCAATATGATGATCTTACCGTATGCATTCTCAGTAGAGATGATACTGCTCTCAAAGTGAAGAAAATTGGTTTGTGCAGAGTGAAAAGGCTTTTCTCTTTTTAAGTATGAAGCTGAGGCCGTACAGCACACAAGCAGATACACAATGTATCCGTAGCATTTAAATTTCATGGAGGGAGAGCAATGAGGAAAAAAAAAAAGTTTAAAGGGCTCCAGGAGGTGGGGTAGATTATGAAAACAAGAAACAAACAAACAAACAAAAAACAGATGGGGAAATACTATCTTAGTAGATATACAAAAAGCACTTGACAAAATTTAACACCCATTCATGAATTTTTTAAAAAGTTCTTAGAAAATTAGGAATTAAGTTTAGATAAGGTACATCTATTAAAAAAAAAGCTTTACCAAACAGCATCCTTATTGGTGAAGTGCTGAACATGTTCTCACTGGGATCCAGGATGAGACAAGAATGCCTTCTATCACTACCTGTTCAGCATTGTCCTGGAGGTCCTTGCTAGTGAATAAGTTATGGTGAAAAATTGAAAGGCAGAAGAAATGGGAAGGAATAAAATAATAATTTTTCTCAAATGACATTATTATATACATAGAAAGTTCAGAGGGTCTGCTTATAAGCTATTAGAATTAGTAAGTGCATTTACTAAAGTTTCTGAGCACCAAGTCAACCTACAAAAGTTCATTGTGCAGATCTACCTTGACTTACAATGGAGTTACATCCCCCCAAAATGCATCATAAGTTGAAAAATGCATTCAGTACACCTAAGAACATAGCTTAACCTGCCTCCTCTTAAATGTGCTCAGAACACTTACAGTAGCCTACATTGGGCAAAGTCATCCAGCACAAAAAATTAACACATCAGGAAACAACAGATGTTGGTGAGGATATGGAGAAAGGGGAATCCTCTTACACTGTTGGTGGGAATGCAGACTGGTACAGCCACTTTGGAAAACATCATGGAAGTTCCTTGAAAGGTTAAAAATAGAGCTACCCTTTGACCCAGCCATTGCACTGTTAGGTACTTATCCAAGGGATACAAACATAGTGATTTGAAGGGACACATGCACCCCAATGTTTATAACAGCAATGTCCACAATAGCCAAAATACTGAAAGAGCCCAGATGTCCATCGAAGGATGAGTGGGTAAAGAAGATGCAGGGTATTTATACAATGGGATATTACTCAGCCATCAAAAAGAATGAAATCTTGTCATTGGCAATGAGACGGATGGAACTAGAGGGTATTATGCTAAGTGAAATAAGTCAGAGAAAGGCAAATACTATACGATTTCACTCAGATGTGGAGTTTAAGAAAAAAAACAGATGAACATTGGGGAAGGGAAGGAAAAATAGAATAAGACAAAAACAAAGAGGGAGACAAAGCATAATAGAATCTGAACTCTAGGAAACAAATTGAGGGTTCCTGGAGGGGAGGTGTGTGTGGAGATGGGGTAAATGAGCGACGGGCATGAAGGAGGGCCCTTGAAGTAATGATCACGGGGTGTTGTATGCAACTGATGAATCACTTAATTCTACCCCTGAAACTAATAATACCGTATATGTTAATTAAATTGAATTTTTTAAAAAATTTAGACTCCTCCAGCACAAGCCTATTTTATAGTCAAGTGTCAGAAATCTCATGTAATTTATTGAATATTGTACTGAAAGTGAAAATTGAACGGCTCTATGGGGACAGAATGGTGGTGAGTATATGGATTGTTTATCCTCGTGATGTCATGCCTGGTTGGGAGCTCTGGGGCTCACTGCCAGCGCCCAGCATCACAAGAGTATTGTATTGTATTTACTAGCTCGGGAGGAAATCAAAATTCAAAATGTGAAATACCATTTCTCTTGAGCCTGCAAGAAATGTTAAGTTGAACCATTGTAAGTCAAGGACTGTCTGTATTTTATACATCAGGAATAAAAAGGAAGAAAGTCAAATTTTTAAAAATGTAAGCCATTTATTATAGCATAAAAACTCAAATGCTTGAGAAACAAGTATAACAAAAGAATTCTGAGACCTCAGTACCGAAACCCTCATAATGTTACTGGGGTTATTGGCTCAAGGTCAGACTAAGACACACGAGATGGAATAGAGTCTGGCCACAGACCCACATGTGTCTAGGAAGCTGCCCCAAACTGCAGCGAGGAAATAATGCTTATTGTATCAGTGGACCTCAAGAGGGAAGTTTAATTCTTCATAAATTCTTTATGAAGCTATGATACAAGAGAAAATATAAGGGGTCACCTGAGCCAAACAAGAGTATCAAGGAGGAATGAACTTGGGAGGGGTGTTCCATTCTTAGGCAGGGGTTCTGATTTCTTCAGAGAAGCCATGGTGGATGTCCCCTGAATGCCAGAATTCTCTGGTTTGCTTCAACCAGAGGTGGACCACTCATTGGGTAAGCAGGAAGCAACCCATGGCTTGCAGGGGAACCGCAGCTGGAGGCCAAGCATACAGGTGTGCAGAGGGAGTGGGGATGCTGGTGAAAGTGAGAGGTTGAGAGTGGTCAGTGTCTATGTCCAAGGATGCCAGGAAAAGGTGCACACCATGCCGGGCTGGTGTTGCCAAGTTGCTGAGGGAGGGTACGTACTGGGCATGTGGCTCAGGCATACACCAAGGGATGTCCTGACACTCATGCTGGTGACTGAGTGTGCAGCCGCTGGGAGCAGCAGGAGAGGCCGCTCCCTTTGCAGGATCCCCCTGGTGCTCTTGGGCCAGAAAGGGTGACGTGGTGCTCACATAATGGACAACTGTTGAAGGAGCTCTGTGCACTGCTGCAGAGAAGGCACTGAAAGGTGAAATTGGAGCTTAGAGGCAATAAATTAATTAATAACTGGCACAGTTATTTTCAGTAAATAGTACTGGCGCAGTTGGAAACACATATAGAAAGTGTATTTTTTTTTAAGATTTTATTTATTTATTTGACAGACAGAGATTACAAGTAGGCAGAGAGGCAGGCAGAGAGAGAGAGGAGGAAGCAGGCTCCCTGCTGAGCAGAGAGCCCAATGCGGGACTCGATCCCAGAACCCTGGGATCATGACCTGAGCCGAAGGCAGAGGCTTTAACCCACTGAGCCACCCAGGAGCCCCAGAAAGTGTATTTTTTTCCCACTTCTGCACTATGTGCAAAATTAGCCCTATGGATAATGAAACTGAATGTTAAAGATAAAATAACTTCAGAAGAAAACATAGGTTTTGGAAAAGTTCCAGATTTTAGAATGGTTTCTGTCTCTTTAGGATATAATCTAGATTTTTGGGGGGGAAGGAAACATAGGTCCCTATCTTCAATATTTAGCAATAAGCAAATGTTTCTTGAGTAGGACATGAAAACACTAACAATAAAGGCAAAAATTGGTAAATTGAACTATATTAAGATTTAAAATACCTGTTCTTCAAAAAAAAAAAAAAACCACCAGTGAACAAGTGAAAAGAACACTGAAAGAGAGGGAGAACGTATTTGTAATAATATATCTGGCCAAAAATTCATATCCAGAATATGCAATGAGGGTCTAAAACTCAACCAGAGAAAGACAAGTTAAATAAAAATGGGCAAAAGACTTGAATTGGCACTTTATAAAAGAAAATATCTTAATGGCCAAGAAAATCTATAATGTACATTTTTTAGTCACTAGGGAAGCAGACATTAAAACCACTACTGATGTACAATTAGACATTCACTATATTGGCTAAAATTAGAGTTATTTCTGAATTTATTTCTGGAATCTCAATTTACTTCATTGATCTACATGTCTATCCTTAATAGTCTTGATTACTATAGATTTGTAGTAAGTTTTGAAATCAGGAGTCTGATTTCTTTAACCTTGTTCATTTTCAAAACTGTTTTGCTATCTGTCTCCTTTATATCTCCATGCGAATTTTAGGATCACCTTGCTGATTTCTGTAAAAAGTCAATTAAGATTTTTATATATATTTATACTGAATCTGTAGATTAGCTCCTTTATACAACAATTGACATGTTAAATATATTGTTTTCCAGTCCACGGACACACAAAAACTTTTATACAAATAATGATAGCAGTATTACTCATGATAGCCCAAACGTGAAATAGAACATTACAGCCACAGAATAGATATTACTTGGCAACAAAAAATAATGTATTAGAGTATTAGTTGGCAATAAAAAATGATGCATTCCATAGCATGGGAGAGCTTTGAAAATATGACACTATGTTAAAGAAGCTTGTCACAACAAAAGACTCATTCCATTTACACAAAATGCCCAGAATAGGTGAATCCATGGAGACAAAAATGTAGATCTTCAGGGTGGGAGTGTCATGAGGGGAATAGAAAGTCACAGCTAGCAGTGACAGGATATGTCAATATCACAGTGGTGAACTGTTCTAATCTTAGATTGTGGTGATGACTACACAGCCCTGTGAATGTACTAAAAACCTGAAACGTACACATTGAATGAGTCCATTTTGCGGTACATGAATGATATCTCAGTAAAGCTGTTAAAAATGAGCTGGGGTAATTTTAGGCAATGAAAGAATCCGTAGCAATGAAAATGAACTGCCAGTGTACCTGATGTGTGCATGGGTGAATTTAGCAAACATGTGATTTAAGTCAAAGAAGTTAGTTACAAATGGTGTGCAATTCCATCTATGCAAAATTCAAGAATCAGCAAAATTGAACCATAGCATTGAAAGTTAAGATGGCAGTGATGGTGGGCACCAGTGGGGCTTCCGATAGGATGACAGTGTTCTTCTTGTTTTGCTATAGATTATGTGGGGTTTCACTTTATAATTGTTCATTGAGCCTTCCATTTATGTTTTGCCCATTTTTTCATATGTGGGTTATGCTCTAGTAAAGATTTTTAAAAGAACGTGAAAAGCAAGTGTTCTTGAGAAAATGACCAGTTGTCCAGTAGATTCTGTCACTATGTCATATACTCTCAGGAACATGATAAGAACACGGCAGCCACATCAATGAAGAGCACCGTCTTCCCAAGCTGCTTGCTTCAAGAGCCTCCGTGTTTCCAGACAGACCAACCAGTGTGTCCTGATTCCAAAGTCACATCTTCCAAGCAGTCTTACTGTCTCTGGATAGGCAGCCCTTCACTTGACATCTGTCTGTAGGATACAGCTAACTGGTCAACCTGGTGAAGAAGCCTCCAGCCCACCTGCCTCTCCTAGGGTGGGCTACAACAGAAAGTTCTCTCTGCTACCGAGACCCGAGCAGAGCTGGACAAAGTTCTCACCTATAGGTGGCTTTGAAGGATTTTTGAGAAAGAAAAGGCTGTAATAGGCTCAGATGTTTTCAAGTTGGCAAATGTTCCAAATTCTATCTTGGACCAGAGGAATCTGGCTAGGTTCCACTTGCATTTTGCCAAACCTCCCTCTTATTTTAATTCGAGAGCAAATTTCATTGAGAAACTCGAGATACTATGGATCCCAAGGTCAACCTGTTCTCGGGGGTCACTTCTTCCATTTTGCTCCTAGGGATATGATACAGTCAGAACCAGCAACACCGAGGGACCCACTGTGATGATCTACCCCAGGGACTCTCTAACGCCCACCAGCTAGGAGATTCTCATGAAAATGTGTGCAAAGTGTCTGTCGGAGTGATGTCCTTCCAAGACAGTCCTGTTGTAATAAGTGCTCTGCTCTGCCAGACTTGTTTCATGATCATTCTCTTTCTGGAAATAAATTAAGGTCAATCTTAGGCCTGTTGCTAGCTCCTTCTTTTCCATTATGTGGATTTTCTTGTTTGTTTGTTTTCTTAATGTATGATACTTGCTGTCCTCAGAGGTTCTTGTGAGATCATGATTGCTCACTGGGATTTAGTGTTAATTCTTCTACTTACATGACACTTGAACTTTTTCTGTCTCCTAGATTTTTCGAGGATGTGGGTTTTGTGAAGTTATGGTTGTTCTTCATGTTCTGGATTACTTATTTGAAGGTATGTTGAGAGATTTCAATTTATACAGCTGCCATTATCTTGGTGACATAACTCTCCTGTTTTTAAGAAGAAGAAGCCAAATCCTAGAGATAAAGAGTCCCCTGGTCCAAAGCGACCCAGTTTGGCATGGCAGGGCTGGGCTTGAAAACCAAGCAGGTTTTGCCTTTTATCCTATAAAACTTGTAACATGCTTTCTATAAAACTTATAACCTGCATTCCTATATTTTTTTACTTGAAAATGAATTTTCAAGTTTATTTATTCTCAGGAATAGGTGAGTTCTGTTTGAAGAACCTACTTTCAGAAACTAGGCTGAAGGGGAAAATCAGGACAACCCTCAAAATCCTATGAAAACTTTCTTTGCAGCCTTCCTTAATAGAGTTCCCCTGCACATAAAGCACAATCAAATTAGCAAAAATTCAGTTTATATGTAAAATTGCCAGAAATGAGCCAATGCATCAACCCAGGCACACCTTTGTTCTTCTTTTTTTTTTAGATTATTTATTTATTTATTTGACAGGCAGAGATCATAAGTAGGCAGAGAGGCAGGCAGAGAGAGTGAGGGGGAGGCAGGCTCCCCGCTGAGCAGAGAGCCCGTTGTGGGGCTCGATCCCAGGACCCTGGGATCATGACCTGAGCCGAAGGCAGAGGCTTTAACCCACTGAGCCACCCAGGTGCCCCACCTTTGTTCTTCTTATCCTCTTTTCCCACTACCACTTATCTTTTCTTCTAGAAATAAACCAGGTACCACTATGAGATTGGCTTGGTCATTGAGTACAGTATTTGAATCAATTATCACGAGAAGTGACACTCTCAGATAATTCTGGAGCTGAAAGTGAAGAGGGTCTTACTTTAGGATCTTACTCTAGAATCAGGATAAGTTGGATAAGCATTGCTGAGAGCAGTTCCATCTCTAGTTCAAGCTTTGAGGCAGTATAAAGGCCAGGCAGTTTCCAGGTTCCTTCACCTTTTGTTCTATCCAGGCCTTCCGTGGGTTGAATGCTGTCCATCCATATGGCAGTCTACTGAGTCTACCAGTTTACATGCGAATCCATCCAGAAGCATTCTCACAGACATACCCAGAAATAATGTTTAATCCAGTGACCCCATGGCCAGTCAAGGGGACACATTAAATTAATCAAAGGGGCTGCAGCAAACCTGCTTGACGTTGGCCCCAGAGGGAGATGGCATCTGTACTGTCCAGGACAGCCAACAAATCTGTTTGATACGGAGACCCTATCTCCACCTTCCAAAATGTGTTTTTGTTGTTGTTGTTGTTGTTACAAATGTCCTTGAAAAGACAATCTGAAACAAAAATCATCCATGTTTTAAGGTTTGCAGAAATGCAAAGGCCTATGAATATTGTCTTCCAGCAGTCATGGCCAGTCTAGAAGCTAAAATTATTAAGCATCTCACTCCTTCCTTTTCATACTACTGAGGATAGACCAGTACTGAGTCATTCCCTGTAAGCTGAGCATGGTAAGGTAAGTCCTGTGTTTCCAGGACCTGGTCATGATTTTACCATGATACTTTCTAAGAACAAGCCCTTGGGAAACTCTCAGGGGAGCCAGAACCAAACTATGACCTGAGGACTCCATTCAGCTACTTTTCTCCAGAGATCCTGTTGCTAACAGGGGCTATTCTGCTATTTGGTTTTCTAAAAGTCAACAGCATATTAGGTGGGGATACACACTTAGGTAGAAAGAATACAAAATGAATGGAGAAGTCCAAAGTGCAGTTGCCTATTGGTGGGGAAGGAGGTGCAGGAATCTAGAAGCACGGGAACAGTGGCTTCTAAGTAACTGGTGGTGTTCTATTCCATAGCCCGTGATAGGTTCATGGGTATTCATTTTATTATTTTTTAAATGTACATATACCTTTTCTGGACACTTCTATATATGGGATACATTCTACAGTTTAAAAATAAAATAGTCAAGAATGAGTGAGTTGACATTTGGAGTCATAACACTCCAAGTGGCTCAGTGGGTTGAGCGTCTGTCTTGGGCTCAGGTCATGATCCTGGAGTCCCTGGATCCAGCCCCATGTCTGGCTCCCTGCTCAGCAGGGAGTCTGTTTCTCCCTCTGCCTCTGCCTCCCCCCACCCCACTCCTCCTCTCTCTTTCACTCTCTCACTCACTCTCTCAAATAAAATCTTAAAAAAGAAAAACACACACAAACACACACACAAAACAATACTCCAAGCTCCACTCCCCATTATCTTGGGCCTTGGTGAATTCCTCTTTATCCTTTGGAGCTCACCTTTTTTTTTTTTTTTATAATAAATTGGGACTAATTGTAAATCCAGCAGAGATGTCAAGTCTAAACAAAGGTTGGGATTTGGGTAAGGTAAATAATGACAGGGAAGTTTGGCTCCTTCCCCTCCCAGCAATGGAAACTAGCATAGGGTGACAAAATAGGGGGGTAAATGATGGGTATTTTTGATCCCCAGTTAAATGGGCCATGACAATGACCTTATTGTACGTATCTCTAAAAGGAAAAAAGAATCTGGAGCAGTTTAATAAACCAAGTCAAATTGTGGGCTTAGAATCTAGGATGGACATCCTAGAACACAGTGGTCAATGTGGTCACTCTGATTAGAACCTTTAGGGAAAATGCCTGGCTGGGGTCCACGGGTCGGGGGTGGGGGGGTAGCGGGGAAGAGTCAGTGGTCTCCTGCAGAGGCCAGCTCAGCCTCTTCAGGACCCCATGACTGGCAACTCCTGTGTGGGGCTTTCAATGGGAGTCAAAGAAACCGCCCCCCCGGGGGGGGGGCGTGTTGTGTGATGATAGTGCAAGCAAGAACAAGAGACCTTGGGGGAGGCCAGCGCAAACGAAAAAGAGTATTAGAGAGTAGAGGGATGGACAAGAGAGAGGGATTGGAGTGGGTGGTGGGGGAAGAGGGCCACGGGGGGGGAGACAGCAAAGGAGAAAGAGCCAGAGGGCCAGAAAGAGAAAGAGGTGGGATGGGGTGGCGGGAAGAAGGAGCGAGCACAAGTGGAGAGCCTAGGAGGGCGAGCAGCTTTCGGATGGAGAGGGCAGGAGGTCCCCTCTCCCCTCCCCCTCTTCTGGCTCCTCCTAACTTCCCCCCATTCCGGCCCTCTCCTCCGCCCGTTCCACCCCATCTTTTCCTAGCCTGGGTCCCGGCTTCCCCCTCCATCTCTCCTCCCTTCTAACCCCCGCCCCGCTCCAGCCCTTCTCCGCTCCGCGGTAATCTGTCCGCTACCCTAACCCTGGGTTGTTCTGTCCGTCTGTCCACCTGGAAGATCCCCGGGGTGCCTTTGGCCGCCCGTTTGACTTTCGCTTTGGGGACTGTGTATTATCACAATAAAAATATTTCCGGACTGAAAAGTATGGGAGATGCCAAGGCCTCCTCGAGAGCAAGCCGCCGCGCCCGCCAAGTTCAAGGCCTCCCTGTGCGCCGCCTGCCCCCCGCCCCCGGCCGGGCGACCCCAGGGGCTGCGCGAACGCTTCCGCAGAGGCTGCTCCTCGTGTGTGTGAACTTCCTGCTCCGCGGCCCGGGCGAGGCGGAGAGGGCGGGCGGCCGTGCGGGTGGGAACGCCGCCGCGCCGGGGAACGCAGAGGGCCGGTTCAGGGCCCCGCGCCCCCGCCTCTCCTTCCCGCGCCCCGCAGCGGCGCGCACCTGGCCCCGGCCCCTCCGGAAGCGGCTTTGGGCCGAGGCTGGGCTTGCATCCCCACTTTCGGGTCTCTTCTGCGGCTTTGGGGACCCCAGCGCCGCGCGCCTGCCCTTTGCCCCACTCCCGCGTCTCACACCCCATCCGCAGCTGGGGCCGGAGGGTCCCGGGGGAGAAATAAGACGGAGGAAGCCACGAAATCAGGTCCAAGGGGAAAAAAGAGAGACAAAGGGGATGGATTCTCCCCCGCCCACCCCCACTTCTGTTCTTGGCAACAACTTCCAGAGGCTCCAGGGAAGGGGAATTTGATAACCATGTAAGTTCACCCTTAGATGTAGCCCAGGCCTTGTCTGGCCCTTGGCCAAGGGCGTGTTTGCCGAGCCCAGCTTGCGGAGAGGCGTTTCTACAAACTCCATTTCTCTTTCAGCTCGGGGTGTCCGACTGTCCCCATGCCCCCTGCTTCCCCCTTTATTTTTCTTCCTCCCTGCCTTCAATTCTTTCTCTCCCTTCCTTCCTTCAGTTTTCCCTTGCATCATCTCCGTGGACGCTGTCGTCATAGGGCCACCCAGAGCCCCCGTCTCTTCTCCTCTTCTATTATTTTCTTTTTAATCCTTCATCTCCCACTCCCATTAGGAGTCCAGTCTGCATATTTAAGGTCCGTCTTCCCAGCCCACTTTCTGTCTTCATACAGTGTTGTTCTGAGCTTTACTTACGTAAAAGTATCCTCAAACTTTATTTACATTTTAAATTCAACATTGCTTTTGAAACTTCAGTGAGATACAGTTGACGAATGACAGACTGCCCGTATCTCAGGTGCACCTTTTTAAAAAAAGATCAAGATCTTTCGATCGATGAGAAGGAGAGAGAGAATCCCAAGCCGACTTTCTGCTGAGCAGAGAGCCCAGAGGGGCTGGATCTCAAGACCCTGAGATCATGACCTACGAATTCAAGAGTCAGACACTTAAGGAACTGAGCCACGCAGGCACCCCTTACTCATATCTTTGATAAGCTTTGCATAGGTGTGCCTCAGTGGAACCACCCCTGTAATCAGTATAATGAATGTAGTTATCACTTCCCCAAGATTCCTCCTATCCCTTTATATTTTCTTCTCCATGTAGGCCCCTGCACCTGTCCCTTCCCCAGACAATAAATGATCTGTCACCACAAAGTAGTTTGCATTTTCTAGAATTTTAGTAAATGGGATCCTGGATGCTACCCTCTGGTTTTGTTATTCAGTTAATTCCGAGATTCATTGATATTGTCGCATGTATCAATAGTTCGTTCTTCTTTATTGCCAAGTAGTATTTCATTGAATATTGTGTGTTCACACCACTATGTACTGTGTATTCCGCAATTTATTTATCTGTTCACCTGTTGATGGGCATTTGGGCTCTTCCTAGTTTTCGGCTGTTCCAGTAAAACCATCATGATCATTCATTTATAAGTCTTTGTATGGAGATACGTTCATACCTAAGAGTAGAATGGCTGAGTAGGCATATGTTTAATGTTTAAAGGAATTGCCAAAATGTTTTCCAAAGTGGTTGTGCCTTTTTACGTTTTCACAGTAGAACATGAAAATTCCACTTCCTCCATATCCTCACCAATGCTTGGTATCTTTTTTTTTTTTTTTTAACCCATTTCTAATACATACATCCTTGTTATTTTCTTGTGGCTTTTCATTTTCATTTCCCTAAGACTAATGAAATTGGACATATTTCAGATTTTATTATTCATCTGTATCTCTTCTCTGGTAATGTGTCTACCCAAATCTTTTGAACATTTAAAAATATTTATTTATTTATTTATTTGACAGAGAGAGAGAGAGAGATCACAAGTAGGCAGAGAGGCAGGCAGAGAGAGAGGGGGAAGCAGGCTCCCCGTGGAGCAGAGAGCCTGATGCGGGGCTTGATCCCAGGATCCTGAGATCATAACCTGAGCTGAAGGCAGAGGCCTAAACTTACACTGAGCCACTCAGGCGCCCCTAAAAAAAATTTTTTTAATTAAGTATATTAGTAATATTTCAGGTATACAACATAGTGGTTCAGCTTCTCAGCAAATTATGCTCTGCTCACAAGTGTAGCTATGGTCACCGTAGGCTCGTACAATATCATTGACTGTATTACTTATTATACTGTCCCTTCTATTTATATGATTTAATCATTCTGTAACTGGAAGTCTGTATCTCCCACTCCCCTTCCCTCCTTCTGTGCACTCCCCCACCCTCCTTCCTTCTGGCAACCATCAGTTTGTTCTCTATATTTGTAGGTTTGATTCTGCTTTTTGTTTATTTATTCGTTTCTTTGTTTTTTTGCTTTTTGGTTTTTTTTAGATTCCACATATAATTGAGTAAATGTGATATTTGTCTTTCTCAGTCTGACTTACTTCACTTAGCATAATACCTCCTAGGTCCACCCATGTTGTCGCAAATAGCACAGTCTCACGCCTTTACTATGGCTGCAGAATATTCCATTGTTCTTCTTTATCCATTCATCTATCAGTGGACACTTGGGTTGCTTCATATCTTGGCTATTGTTAATAGCGCTGCAGTGAACATAGGGATGTATATATCTTTTCAAATTAGTGTTTTCATTCTGGGGGGTGAATACCCAATGGTGGATCATATGGTATTTATATTTTTAATTTGGGGGGGAACCTCTATACTGTTTTCCCTAGTGGCTGTCCCATTTACGTTCCTACCAACAGTGCACGAGGGTGCCTTATTCTCTGTATCAACACCAATACTTGTTATTTCTTACCTTTTTTTTTTTTTTTTTGCCATTCTCACAGGTGGGAGGTGATACCTCATTGTTGTTTTGACTTGTATTTCCCTAGTGATTAGCGCTGTTAAGCATCTTTTCAGGTGTCTTTTTGGTATTTGTATGTCTTCTTTGGAAAAAATGTCTATTCAAGGTCTTCTCCCCATTTTTAATTAATTTACTTTAATTTAAATTTAAATTTAATTTTGGTTTTTAGAAAAGAGGGTGGGGAAGCGCAAAGAGAGAGAGAGAATCTCAAGCAGGCTCCGTGCTGGGGGGAGCAGGGCTCGATCTCACAACCTTTAGATCATGACTTGAGCTGAAATCAAGAGTCAGATGTTTAACTGACTAAGCCACCCAGGCGCCCCTTCTCTGCCAATTTTTTAAACAGCATTGTTTGTTTGGTGGGGCGCCTGGGTGGCTCAGTGGGTTAAAGCCTTTGCCTTCGGCTCAGGTCATGATCCCAGGGTCCTGGGATGGAGCCCCGCATGGGGCTCTCTGCTCAGCAGGGAGCCTGCTTCCTCCCTCTCTCTCTCTGCCTGCCTCTCTGCCTGCTTGTGATCTCTGTCAAATAAATAAATAAAATCTTTGAAAAAAAAAACAACAACAGCGTTGTTTATCTGTTTGGTTTAGTGTTGAGCTGTGTAAGTTCCTTATATATTTTTGATATTATCCCCTTACTAGAGATCTCATTTTCAAATATCTTCAGTAGGTTGTAGGGTTTTTTGGTCATTGTTCTGTTGATGGTTTTCTTTGCTTGGAAAAAGCTTTTTATTTTGATATAGTCCCAGTAGTTTATTTTTGCTTTTGTTTCCCTTGTCTTAGGAGACATAGCTTAGACAAATGCAGTGGCCAGCGTGAGAGAAATTATTGCCTGTGTTCTCTTCTAGGATGCTTATGGTTTTAGGTCTCACATTTAGGACTTTAGTCCACATTATGTTTATATTTTTTGTATGGTGTAAGAAAGTGGTTTAGTTTGATTCTTTTGCTTGTACCAGTCCAGTTTTCCCAGCACCATTTATCGAAGAGACTGTTTTTTTCTCCATTGTGTATTATTCTCTCCTTGGTCATCGATTAATTGACCATATAAGCATAAGTTTATTTCTGGGTTCTCTGTTCAGTTTTATTGGTCTGTATGTCCATTTTTATGTCCATGCCATACTGTGTATTTTGAAATCTGGAACTGCGATGTCTCCAGCTTTGTTCTTCTTACTCAGAATTGCTTTGGCTATTTGGGATCTCCCATAAGGATTTAGTATTGTTTGTTCTAGTTCTGTGAAAAATGCTGTTGGTATTTTGATAGGGATTGTATCGAATCTGTAGATTGCTCCAGGTAGTATGGGCATTTTAACAATATTGATCCTTCCAATTCATGAGCATGATATATCTTTCCATTTGTTTGTGTCATCTTCAATTTCTTTCATTAATATTTTATAGTTTTCAAGAGTACAGGTCTTTCACCTCCTTGGTTAAGTTTATTCCTAGGTAGTTTATTCTTTTTGGTTCAGTTGGAAATGGAATTTTTTTCTTAATTTCTCATTCTGCTCCATTATTAGAATATAGAAATGCTACCAATTTGGGGGTATCAGTTTTGTATCCTGCAACTTTACTGAATTCATTGATTACTTCTAGTAATTTGTCGGTGGAGTCTATAAGGTTTCTGCATATGGTATCATGCAAATATTGACAGCTTCACCACTTCTTTACCAGTGCAGCTGTCTCTTATTTCTTTTTCTTGTTTGATTGCTATGGCAAGGACTTCCGGCACTATGTTGAATGAAAGTTTGCCACTTTTTTCTCTTTTCAAAGATTGATTTATTCATTTGAGGTAGAGAGAGGAAGCAAGGAGAGGGGAAGAGGGAGAGCAAGAATACACAAGCAGACTTCCCGTTGAGTGCAGAGCCTGATGCATGGCTTGGTCCCAGGACCTGAGCCAAAACCATCATGACCTGAGCCAAAACCAAGAGTCAGCTGCCTAACTGACTGAGCTACCCAGAAGGCCCTGCCCTTTTTTTTAAAAAAATTTGGGTGTGTGTTATCTTGTTATTGAGTTTTTTGTTATGGTAAAATATATGTAACATAAAATCATTTTAGCCATTTTAAGGGTACAGTTCAGTAGCATTAAGTGCATTCACAATATTGATCAACCATTACCACTATCTATTTTCAAAATTTTTTTATCATCTGTTCTATGGAGAAACACTATATCCATTACATAGCTCTCCAACCTCATAACTTTATACGCTGACCTGTATGGTAATTCTTGTGCTTGACCTTTTGAGGAACTGCCATATTTTTATATAATGACTGTAACATTTTACATTTCCACCACAATATATGAGGGTTTCAGTTTCTCCACATCAATGCTTCATATTTTCTATTGTTTTTGAAAATAGCCATCCTAATGGGTGTGAGGTGGTATTTCATTGTGGTTTTGATTTGCATTTCCCTCGTGATTAATGATGTTGAGCATCTTTTTATGTGCTTACTGGCCTTTTACTATTTTTGAATAGGGTTATTATTGAGTTTTGAAAGTTCTCTCTCTATATATATATTTTGGACATAAGTATCCTATCAGATGTATGCTCTGCAAATACGTTCTCATGGACTGTGCCTTGTCTTTTCATCTCATAACAGTGTTTTTTTTTTTTTGTAGAGCAAATGTGTTCAATTTCAGTGAAGTCCAGTCCACCACGATGCCCTTTAAGGGATCATTCTTTTGATGTCGTATCTTAAGAAATCTTTACCTGCCTTAAAGTCACAAAGATTTTCTCCTACACTTTCTTCAGGAAGTTTTAAGTTTTACATTTAGGTTTCTGTTCCATTTTGAATTAATTTTATACATGATGCTAGGTATTTATGTTAACTTCTTTTCCTATGGATAAATAAATTTTCTAGCCACATTTTAAAAAAGACTATGCCTTCTCCATCTTTGCACTTTTTCCAAAAGTCAGTTGTCTGCACATGTGTGGGTCTATATCTGGATTCTATTTTCTGTCCCATTGATCTCTTTTGTCTGACTTGATGCAAATACCATGCTGTCC
This sequence comes from Mellivora capensis, assembly GCA_004024625.1. Classification (NCBI taxonomy): domain Eukaryota; kingdom Metazoa; phylum Chordata; class Mammalia; order Carnivora; family Mustelidae; genus Mellivora; species Mellivora capensis. The sequence goes on from PISX010011764.1 coordinate 17,541, forward strand.
TGATTAGTATAGATTTACAATAAATCTTGAAATCAGATAGCCCACCAAATTGTTCTTTTTCAGAGTTATTTTCTAGGGCTTTTGCATTTCCGCAGGAATTTTAGACTTTGCTAATTAGTTTCTCCAAAAGTCTGCTGGGATTTTGTTTGATGATGCATCAAATGTGTTTATCAATTTGGAGGGAACTGACATTTTAGCAAGACTGAGTCTTATGAATATTGTACATCTCCCAGTTATTTAGGTCTTTTTAAATTTTGCTCTGTGATGTTTTGTAGTTTGAGCATACAGGACTTTGGGATCTTTTTTCCAGAACTACACCTAAGTATTTCCTATTTTTTGTGAGATTATAAGTGGTATTTTAAAATTTTAATTTCTTAACTGTCCATTGCTAACCTAGAGAAATACAATGGAAATTTTTATACTGATCTTGTATCTTGGATCCTTGCCAAACTTACTTATTTGTCCCAACAACTTCAAAAAATAGATTTAAGATTTCCTACAAAGATGATCATATTCTCTGTGAATAAAGCCAATTTTATTTCTTCCTTCCCAGTAGAATCTTTTAATTTATTTTCTTTACCTGATTTCAACAGCTAAGCTAAAATCAAGTTCAAGGTCCAAAGGGAGATAATCTAGCTCACCACTTACAGATGAGAACATGGAGGATCTGAGGAGAGAATATCATTACCTTAAACCATGTGGACAGTTAGAGGCAGATTTACTATACATCCATAGGATCCATTCACAGGCAAGCAAACTTCCTTTTTTCCTTCCAGTTTCTCCCCTTAATGACAGAGGCATGACTCCAGTGCCCCAACACCGATTCAAATCCCTAAGCCACCATTGACCTGCTGTGTGGCCTTAGTGAGCACAATGCTTATTTCCCCCTAGTGTTATGGCCCCACCTGTAGAATGTGGTTAATAATACTCCCATCAAAGGTTATGATGAGGCCTTCGCACCTCACTTGCTTCCTCTTGTTTCCAGTTTTCAGATGCTGTGTTGATGGTCACCGGTTCCCACCAAGAAAGCAACAGCTGGAAGGAAATAGGAGCCGTGGCCATCCACTATGCCCTTAGGATCCTGGAGAAGGGAATTATGTATCTTTGTTGTTATTACATTTTCATCCATAAAGTGGGACTCTTTACCTCATGGACACTTGTAAGAAATGGTCAGTGTTTTTGTTTTGTTTTGTTTTGTTTTGTTTTTAATTAATGCATTTATTTGAGAGAGAGAGTGCATGCATGGGTGGGTGGAGGGGGAGAGAAAGAAGAGAGAATCCCAAGAAGACCACCAGCTGAGTGTGGAGTCTGCCATGGGGCTCATTCTACGACCCAAGATCATGACCTGAGCTGAAACCAAGAGTCTGATGCTTCGGGGCACCTGGGTGGCTCAGTGGGTTAAAGCCTCTGCCTTCAGCTCAAGTCATGATCCCAGGGTTCTGGGATCCAGCCCCGCATCTGGCTCTTTGCTCAGTGGGGAGACTGCTTCCCCCACCCCCTCTCTGCCTGCTTCTCTGCCTACTTGTGATCTCTGTCTGTCAAATAAATAAATAAAATCTTTAAAAAAAAAAAGAATTTGATGCTTAACAGACTGACCCAGAAGTCATCAATGTTTTAAGGAGTTATAATTCTTAAGGAAGTAATTTACTTAAGTGATCTTGGACAAGTCATTAGTATTTCTCAATTCACTTTTCCTGTCTGGTAATGAGAGATTAATTTTTTTCCTTCACAGGGTTAATTTAAGGTTAAGCGGTTAGTTTGTGTATATTATACAAACACTCTCTACTTGAAAACACAAAAGCAATATGTTAAATAGATTAAAGGTGGAAACAAATTGGAATTTTTGTAAAAATTGAATTTTCTCAAAATACTACATTTGCAGGGGTCCTTGGGGGGCTTCGTGGGTTAAGCATCTGACCCTTGGTTTTGGCTCAGGTCATGGTCTCAAGTGTTGTGGGATCAATCCCTGTATGAGGCTCTGTGCTTGCACGAAGTCCACTGGAGATGATCTCTCCCTCTTCCTCTGCCCCTCTGCACCTCCCCTTGCTCACTTTCTCTCTCTCTCTTTCTCAAATAAATAAATAAATAAAATCTTTTTTAAAAATCCAAAATATTACACTGCAAAGAAAGCAAATGATAAGAAAGTTCTTGAGGTGTGAAACAGGGACACCTTCTCCAACTCTAACTACAAACTCATTCCCTTTTAACTGTTTCTATTGTTAACTTTTCTGATGGCTTCCTTCATTTCATTAAAAAAACTATTCTTATACCAATGTTTTTTAGATCTCAATTAGATATATCAGTTCATTTATTGCTACAGTGGATAAGATTTACCTCCCCTTTATCACATTCCTATCCCAACAGAAGAGATTTTTACTTCTTTTATTGGTTGCCTTGGTAATTCAAAAAAATATATGTATCCCTCTACTTCTTATTTTATTAGCCATAGGTTGTATCTTTTGATTTCTCCACTTTGGAAAGGGAGGATACTTAACCTTCATACTTCATTTTTTTTTAAACCTCCTACCTCTCTTCCCTTGGTGTTTATTCTTTGTACATTTTCCAGGGTGATAATTTCTACAGTTGGATCTGTAGCTAGAATGATTTATTCTGGCATTTCTCTCTAGTTGATTGGAACAGTTGAGAATCATCTCACAGTGTTTATATGATGATGACTATGTACAAGTTGTTCTGGGCAGAGCCAAGCACATATTATGATTCTATCTCCTTTTTGTGTGACTTTATTTTTTTCTTTTCTTTTTCTTTCTTTCTTTTTTTTTTTCTGGTTAGTTTTCCACTTACCTTCTGGGTACTGAGACTCCCTGTTTCTTTTCAAGGGTGCCAAACACATGTAGGCATGGATTCAAGCACCCATACTCATTGCTTGCCAAGCCAGCCAGTCAGTCTTATCTCTGGACCTGGGCCAAGGCTTAGGGAAGGAGCCACGGATGGGGACCAATGAGCAGTCTGTCTGCTCTGGTGACTATAGTCATCTTGTTCACCCAGCAGGTAGCATCTGAGTAGATTGAACTGAAGACCACCTCCCCCATACCACCATTGAATGAATGTCTCCATACACATCTTCAGTCTATCTTGGAGTTAATTTTAGTGTGCATTATGAGTCTGTATCAGTTAGCTGTTGCTGTGTAACAAATTATCCACTCCTCTCCTGCCCTCCCACCCCAGACCTTAGTGGGCTTAAAAAACGAATTATAATTTATTTTCCCCTGTGTAGTTGAAAATCTGCATATAACTTTTGACTCCCCTGAAATTTAACTACTAATAATGACCTGCTGTTGACCAGAAGTCTTATCAATAACTTAAACCTCCAATTAATATGTATTTTGCATGTTGTATGTATTCTTACTATAAAGTAAGCTAGAGAAAAGAGAACGTTATTAAGAAAGTCATAAGGAAGAAAAAATACATATAGAGTACTGTAGTATATTTATATTAAAAAAAATCTCCATATATGTGATCCGCACAGTTCAAAGCCATGTTGTTCAAGGGTCAAGTGTATTTTAAAACCATCAAATAATCCAACTTAGGTTTTGTCTGAGTTTGCAGACAGCTGCCACTTGTGGAGTACTCTATCATTACCACACCAATCTGAGCCATCATCATTTGCATTTACCAAAATCCCATGTAAATTTGGGTCACTTCTGTTTTCCATCCCATCCTGGCATCACATTTTAGCCCAGTATCTCAGAAAAGCCCCTTTCCTTGAGCAAAGGAAGAACTGGGAGAGAACCTCAAGCCTGAAAGAGGAGAACGACATGGAAGAGAAAGGTGTGTTACAGAACAACAGAAAATATACTGCTTTTCTCCGATATTCACTGGGGAGAGAAATCAGGTAGGATGAAACCCTGCGCTCATGTCTAACACTAAAAGCCTGCATCCTGCTAATTCAGATGCGTCAGGGCTGCCAGTACTCGCTACTACCCCGAGGGTGCCTCTGGCAACCTTCAGAAGGACATGAAGATAGAGCTGTCTTTTCAACAATGGGGACTCTTGAAGGCTATGGTGGACACTCAGCTCCGGGCAGGCTGAGACCTCATGGGCACAGCCTGGGGGGTTGGGTAGAGCCAAGATACTGGGAGTGGGTATGGCTAGTAGCAACCTTGATTGAACAATAATAGCTAGACAAAAAAAAAAAAAAAAAAAAAAAAATCACTTTTCCAATGCGTAGGAACTTGGACTTGTTCTGCATCTTTGCCCTAAAGGCCTGTTTGCACGAGCAGGACTTTCCAGACAGCGGCCATTCCTGGAATCAGGCAGGATTGGTCTCACATGGCAAAGGCACCCATTCCTGGTGAAGCAAATGGGGCCAGCACCCTGAGGTCCAGGGAGGTCCAGGGAGGAGCAGACCCCACAGGGAGAGGTGAGCAAGATTCACTCGGAGGATTACGATGCCGGCCAAGTAGCTGCATTTCAGGCCAGGATCCAGGCTCACCAGGGAAAGGGTGAAATGCAAATCAGAAAAACCTTGCCTTTGGAGCAGGGATGGCTGCATTTCACACCAATGCTTGTTTATTAAGACAAGACTGATGCTGGACGCCCCCTGCTGGAGAGGATGCTGCATCTCATGGGTGGCCAAGAAGGAGGCTCCTTGCCTCAAGAGCCAAGTGAATTGAGTCTCCAAGAGGAGGGTTGTGGTGTGGCAGCCCCTCCCTCACCCTCTCCCAAAACCCTACCGATGCTTCCTGATCTTTAGGGCACAGGGACCTTCTTCTGCCTACAAGCAGATCTAGTTTGCACATGAAGCCAAGGCTCCTGGACTCACCAATTACCAGCTCAAGAAAGCCCTGATGGAAAATTCAAGAAGATCCTATCTGACTTCACAGCCTACAGTTCTCTTTATCCTCTGCCCAGTCTGGGTCTTGGGGTCTCTATTTCTAAGTATGGGCTTCGAAATGGTGGGTCTTGGCGGAGTCCGTTTTGAGTTCACTCACAACAACAGTGATGGTCTCTGATGGCCACCAGCATCCAAACCCAAAGTGTTTGGAAGTTTTGGAAGAGAGAGGCCAAGAGAAGCAATGTACCCGCCCTCCTGGGGGTCCATTGCTGGACAACATGATCAGAAAAGACCACTGCCCACCGGAATAGAGTTGTTCGCAAAAAACAAGTGGATGAGCTGAAAAGTTGAGTTTTGTCAACTGTGAGCACAACAACTTGTTTTGACCACCAGACCCAGGGGATGGTTTCCCTTATGCCCCTTCAGATCATCACTGCCACCTATAGGGTTTTTGTCTGCTTACTGGTCTGATTTTAACCACACGCGGAACCCTTTGCTCCATCCGTGAAGTGGGATTAAGCACCCCCTTCCACAAAATTAAGACAAGCCTATTTGTTTATGTGAAGATGAATTGAAACCAAAGCTTATGGTAACAATTTTTTTCTTTTTTTTTCTTTTTAAGCATTCCTTTATTGTGGGAAAATACACATAACATTAAACTTACCATTTTAGCCATTTTGGGTATGTAGTTCAGTGATATTAAGTACATTCACGCTGTTGTGCAACCATGACAACTCTCCATCTCCAGAACTTTTTCATCTTTCCAAACGGAAACTTTGTACGCATTAAATGAACTCTCATTTCCCCTTCCCCAGCCCGTGGAAATCACCATTCTACCTCGTGTGTCTATAAATTTGACTATTTTAGGTGCCTCACATATGTGGAATTGTATAGTATTTTTTTTGTGACTTATTTGTCCTTCATTATTTGTCTTTTTGTGATTGACTTATTTCACCTTGTGTCATGTCTTCTTTCAGATGTCTGTGCAGAAGCAGAGTTGCTGGATTGTAGGGTAGCTCCATTTTAAAATTTTTGGGGGACCCACACACTGTTTTCCTTAGTGACTGAACCAGTTTAAACCCCCTCTGACAGCACACAGGGGTTCCCCTTCCTCCACATCCTCGCCAGCGCTTGTGATCTCTTGTCCTTTTGATAACCCCTATCCCAGCAGGTGTGAGGTGGTATCTCATTGTGGTTCTCCGTTGCTTTTCCCTGATGATGAGTGATGTTGAGCGTCTTTTCATGCACCTGTTGACCATTTGTATGTCTTCCTTGGAAGAATGTCTATTTGGCCTCTTTGCCCATTTTTAAGTTGGATTATTATTATTATTATTTTAAAATATTTTATTTATTTGAGAGAGAGAGAGAGTGCACACGCTTGAGCGGGGGTGGGGGGCAAGAGGGCACAGAGAGGGAGAGACTCCCAAACTGACTCCACGCTGAGTGTGGAACCTGACCCAGGATTTGATCTCGTAACCCTGAGGTCACGACCTGAGTCAAAACCAGGAGTCAAGTGCTTAACCTACTGAGCCACCCAGGTGCCCCAGATTATTATTTATTTTTTTATTAAGTTGTAAGATTTCCCTATATGTTTTGGATATTAATCCCTTCTTAGATATATGGTTTGCAGATATTTTCTCCCATTCTGGAGTTGCCTTTCTGTTTTATTCATGGTTGCTTTGCTGCACAGAAAATGATGTAGTCCCACTTGTTGATTCTTGGTTTTGCTGCCTATGCTCTTGATGTCATCCTAAAACATTATTGCTGAGAACAGTGCCAAGGAGCTGTTCCCTATGCTTTCTTCTATGAGTTTTATGGCTTCAAGGTTTACAGTTAAGTCTTTAACCCAACTCAAGTTGATTTCTGTGATTGGTGTTAGACAGGGGTCTAATTTCATTCTTTTGCATGTGAATATCCAGTTTTCCTATCACCATTCATTGAAGAGACTGTCCTTTCTCCTGAGTTTTCTTGGCTGCCTTGTCAAATATTAGTTGACCATATACACCTGGGTTTATCTGTGGGCTTTGGATTTTGTTCCATTGGTCTATGTGTCTGTTTTTAATGCCAGTACCTTACTGTTCCTATCACTATATTACAACTTTGTAATATAGCTTGAAACCAGGTAGTGGGATACCTCCATCTTTGTTCTTCTTTCTCAAGATTGCTTTGGCTTCTTAGGGTCTTTTGTGGTTCCATATGACTTTTGGGTTTCTGGTATTTCTGTGCAAAATGCCAACAGAATTTTGATAGGGATTGCACTAAACACTAGATCATTTTGGAAGGGAGGCTGAAATACGATGGTGAGAGGCAGAGGGAATTCAGACTCATCTAGACCAGATTGAGACCTTTAGAAGGTCTGTCTCTCAGCTCCACATGCTCACATCTAAGGGCTGCTTTTCATTGTTGAGGCTGAAAGCCTGCGACCTACATGCTGTGATCTCCTGACATTTCTCCCCTGCATTTTCTAGGCTTCCTGTTAGATTCTGCCAAAAGGAGGCCCTGGCAGGAGATCAGATGGCAAGGAACAGAGATAAGGATCCAGTGCAACATGTGTTGGGAGTTGCTGGTGTGGCCCTGGGCATGGAGCCCCAGTCTAGTTCACACATCTGGTAGATCCAGAACCAACTGTGACAGTGTCTTCAATGATGCAGCAGGAAACAGAGGCCCTTGGGGCTGGAATGCACTGCAGGAGCAGGGGCAGTGTATAATCACTGAATTTCTCCATTTAGCTCTTCTTCACTTTTGTACTCAATTCTCCATGTTAAATTCCCCCTGCTCGAAATACCTAGAATGGTAGCAGTTATCCTGCCTGGACCCTGAATGGCATCCTTTCATGCAATTTAATATAAAAAGGACACCAAACCTTAAAAAAAGTTCGGTGTGTATCCTCCCAGACTTTTCCTTAGGATTTTACCATACAAATGATTTAATACTGTGTGCATTTATTGAAGTATTATCATGTGCATTCTTCCTCAATTTGATTTAAAAAAATATGACAACCAGTCTTGGGAGTTCCTTCTGTGGTGTATATATGAACTTACTGCATTGAAACGATGCCTTGTGTTCTAGCTGCCATTTATCTAATGATAGACATTCAGGTTTTCAGTATGTCTGCTCTTTTTTTTTAAGATTTTTATTTATTTATTTGACAGAGATCACAAGTAGGCAGAGAGGCAGGCAGAGAGAGAGATGGGGAAGCAGGCTCCCTGGCGAGCAGAGAGACCGATGTGGGGCTCGATCCCAGGACCCTGGGATCGACCTGAGCCAAAGGCAGAGGCTTTAACCTACTGAGCCACCCAGGTGCCCCAGTATGTCTGCTCTCAACAAGGCCCTGTGGTCAACGTTCTGAAATGCGCTCCCGTGTTTCTCTGTGGTCGTTAACCAGACGTGGGATCACAGAGTTGTAGGGCGTGTACATTTTGGATTTGATCACAGTTTGCCTGATTGTTCTTCAAAGTGGCCATTCCAATCTGCACTCCCACCCAGGGGCAGGAGAGTGTCCTCTCCAATGCTTGATATTTCCTCACTCTTCAGTTTTGGACAGTCTGGGGGATGCGACAGTATCTTGCTTTTGCTTTAGTCTGCATGGTCCTTTGGACTCGTGTACCAGAGCATCATCTGATAGGTTGACAAGGATGACTTCAAACCATGTGAAGCAGAGTGGCTGGTGCTCCCTGGCTTTCGGGGGCCAGGTCTGTGAGGTGGCTCTTTTGCTAACAAAGCTGCCCCATGAAACTCCCCATGATTTCTTGTGCCATCAGCACTTGGTTGATGCTGCTGTCAAGGAGGAGGGGGAAAGCACCAAGGCTTTTTTGGACATGTGTGGATGTGTGTGGTACCCAGCAGCGAGTGACAGTCCCCAGAGCAGCGCATGACAGAGGCCAGCCCGTGCGGAGGGCAGGGGTAGACAGAGCAGAAGAAAATTCTATCAGACACACTCTGGAGGACCCCCAGAGCAGCAAGTTTGCTGTAGTAAAACAGGGAGGCTTTATTGAGAACCAGTGACGCAGTCCACTCCCAGGGTTAACAAAATGTCATGGAAGCTGGACAGTTTTCACCTCTGGATTCCTTCTGCTGACGCGGAATCCTGTGATACATTTTAGATTCTGAAAGGCTCCAAGCAGAGTCCAGTAGGAGTGTGGTAACCTCTCTGCTTTGAGAAAACAGAAACAGAAAACAGGACAAGGAAGGAAGAGGGAAAGACCCAAGAACGGTTACGCTTCGGTTAATTCTGTTTTGTTTTCTACAAGATGCTCCACACGAAGCTAAAAGAATCATCTTTCTGGCAAACTTCAGTTATATTCTTGTGGGAAAAGAATGAACTCAACTGGAAGTCTAGGCTTTGCCACCTTGCATGAGTTTCCTAGAGCCCCACCCCCACCCCAATCTGCCTGCCCTTGGAGCGTCTTTCTTGCTGATTGTCCTAAGCAGCACCGGGCTGGAAGTTAGGACCACAAATTCTGTTTTGATAGACACTTACCCCAGTAACTAGCAAGCTCCTTCAGCTCTCTCTCCCTCAGTTTCTCAGTGTGTAAGAGGGTGTGGTCACGCCTGTACTGCTGGTTTCTGTGAGGATAAAGGCGGCAGGAGGTGCGAAGGCTTTGGCTAAACGCTGCTGCGTTGTACGGAGCCCTCAGGCGCAAACTCAGGTGTGCCAGATGATGTCCAGCCACAAACAACCCAAACTACTTTTACTGTAGATGTAGCGAGAACATGCTTTTAAGGATGAAACCAGTTGTCCAGAACGATTTCTGGCCTGTCTTCTTGGGATGCTGGGCAGCAGGGTCAGAGAGGAGTGTGACAAGGAGCACAAACTCTGAAGACCAGTCAGGTGTCCTCATAGGGCCTCGGGGGTAGCGCAGCTCCAGGGGCTCCATGGCGCCACCTGGTGTCCCGCCCCCGCCACTGCCCAGAAACCACGTGTAAGAAAGTGCTTACAACCTAACTACGTACCCTGGTTTAGACCCGTTCTAGCCAATGGGGAATGGGGAGGCGGGGCAGGGGAAAGCGAGAGCCCAATCGCCGCCTGTTTTCCGAGGAGAGGGCGGGGCTTGGGATTTACCACGTTGGGTTTGTCCGCAGCGCTAATTACTTTTTCCAAAGGCTGGAGGGCTTCACTCCAGTTGGCGCCGCCGCCTCGCGTGCTCCTGCTCCGCGGCGACCGTCCGGGGGGCTGCTCCTCCCAAGTACCATGTGTGACGGCGCCCTGCTGCCTCCTCTCGTCCTGCCCTTGCTGCTGCTGCTGGTTTGGGGACTGGACCCGGGCACAGGTAGCGCTCCCTCGCCCCCCGCCCCTTCCTCGCCCGTGCCTCTCGCGGCCACCACCTTCCTCCTGCCATCCCGAGGCGTCCTGGCGGCCCCCGCCTGCCTGCACGGCCCGGGGCCCGCGGCGGAGCGCTGACAACGCTCGGGGCCGAGGGGCTGCGGGCCGCGGCCGGACGACCGGGCTCCAGGCGGCTCCCGGGCGGCCGCGCAGCCGCCGGGTCTCCCGGCGCCGATGTCGCGCGGCTGTCCCCGGGGGTGCTCGGGCGGCCGCGCTGGAGCCCTTCCCCGGATGGCGCGGGTCCCGCGCGGAGGCGCTGGCCGGCACGGAGGTGCCGCGGCGCGGGGAAGGAAGGGAGCGCCCGCTCGGGGCCGCGTTGTCCCGGCGCTGGACCCGGTGCGCGGCGGGCGGCCGGCGGGAGGGCGGGCGGCCGGGCGGGCCCCGCCGCGCTGACACGTCTCCTCTCTCCCCGCAGCTGTCGGCGACGCGGCGGCCGACGTGGAGGTGGTGCTGCCGCGGCGGGTGCGTCCCGACGACGTGCACCTGCCGCCGCTGCCCGGCGCCCCCGGGCCCCGAAGGCGCCGGCGCCCCCGCGCGCCCCCCGCCGCCTCGCACGTCAGACCGGGCGAGCGCGCCCTGCTGCTGCACCTGCCGGCCTTCGGGCGCGACCTGTACCTGCAGCTTCGCCAGGACCTGCGGTTCCTGTCCCGCGGCTTCGAGGTGGAGGAGGCGGGCGCGGCCGGGCGCCGCGGACGGCCCGCCGAGCTGTGCTTCTACTCGGGCCGCGTGCTCGGCCACCCCGGTTCCCTCGTATCGCTCAGCGCCTGCGGCGCCGGCGGCGGCCTGGTACTGCCCGCGCCCCCTCCGGTTCTGCCCGTCGAAATGTCGCCGCGCCGAGGGTGGTCCCCGGGGCAGGTTGGGCTGGGGGTGGCGGTGCCTGGGCGGGAAGTTCAGCCTCCAGGGTTGCTCTCCCCCCGCCGTCCAGAGGGAGCCTCCCCTCTTCCCGCCCGGACCTTCCGGAGGGTCTCTGAGCAAAGACGGTGAGAGGGGAAGCAGCCGACTGTCCAGTGCCTGCCACTGGCTGTGCGGAAGCTCAAGTACAAGGGGACTGTGCAGTCATGGGGTTGCCCAGGAGGATACGCAGCAGCCCGCCCAGGGGAGCACAGGTCCGGCGGGGAGGAAACCTTGTCAGGCCCCTAGAGGGAGAGACGCACTTCTCTCATATTTACTTGTATCTGCACAGGTGTGTGTGTGTGTGACGAGGAACACCTCTAGGTGTGTATCTCATCTGTTCTTGGATGTGGGGGTAGGGTAGTAAGCATTCATCGCCCTTCTGCCCTCTTGAGTCTTTCTGTACTTTACTCCGGAAAAGTAAAGTTTGACAGGGTCCCCCGACAAGGTACTAACCTCTTCTTAGTTGAACGTGAGAACCGAGAGAGAGTGTTCAAACCTTTGTTCCTTTATACCACGAGCAGGTATGTGTCTGGCAGCCACCTTCAGCCAGGTCTGGGGGGTGCTTACATTGGTGATAAGGCCCCGTTCCTGTCCCCAGAAGCTCCCTTGCTGGGGCAGTAGCTACCCCATCCCCAGGGACCCTGCCCTGCTGCATTAGAAGTACCTGTGCAGTGCTCGGAGGAGCGGGGGACGTTCTCGTGCACCCCTTTGCCCTGCTTGGGCTCACACTCGATCCCTGTACAACGGTGCCCAGCCACATGCTTCTCAGTTTCTCCATCTTGCCCCCTGGGAGCGCACATGGCTGGCAGATGGGCTGCCCCCAACAGAGCCTGGTATGGCTCAGAGTGTGAGACACCCGGGTTGTTTCTGTATCTTCTGTCATGACTGGCCTCTGGGAGAGCGGTTTCTGATATTCTTTTGTGTCTGTTCTTCCCTGGCAGAAGAAAACTGCTTCCTCCACCTCCACCTTATCTTGCTCCGCCGTCTAGAATCTTCCCCATATAGTATGTGACCAGTCCTAGAGAATCTGCAGCAGAGCTAGAGAACCTGGGGGTCCAAGTCTTTATGTAAGACTTCTGCTTTCCTTGCAGCTCTGCAGAGGATCTTGGGAGGTCATTTCCTAGGATTTCCCAGGCTTTCATTAGCTCTCCTTGAGGATTTTTTCTGAGTCCTGGTCAGAATGTGATCTACTTTTGCTGGGCTTGGAGAAATTGGAGAAAATGGACCGTGGAGGCAGCCTGTTAGGAGCTAATGTGGAACAGGGGCAGAGAATGTGGGCTGCGGGTGAGGAGGCTTAAGGAGGAGTGAGAAAGGCTCAGATCACCGTAGGACTCGGGTCAAGGCTGTATCATGTTCTGGGAGGGACTGAAAGGCCCACATCATTTTAACTGTTTTTGCCAAAGTGTTTAAAGTCTAGGTCACATCACTGTACTGTACATGGAAACATCTGAATCCCATTTGCTGCGGTTTGGTGAGTTTCTGTGGAGGTCAGAGTTTACACTTCTCGGTGTAAAGTTTCCAGTGAGGAGCAGCTATCTGTGAAGGAGCTGAGCGTGGAAATCTGGATAACATTGATTCCAAATCCTCACCGGGTTGAACGCGGGGCCCTCTCACAGATGGCATCCGAGCTGTGCGAAGGTTCCCGTCAGTCCTCCCGTGTTCGGGAAGACTGTGCTTCCCCTAGGCACCATGTGAGGGCGCTGTGCTTTAGATAAAAGAACCCCGCCAAGAGTCTGCGTTCAGTGTGTACCAGCCGCCGGTGGAACTCCAAGACTTTAGATTCTGAAATTCCTGCAGCTGCAGACACTTCTGGTGTTTAGTCTGCTGTGTTCATCCTGTTCGTGTGAGCAAAACGCCGGACACTTCCTCCTAAGTGCCCTCTGAAGAGGAAGGGCAGAAGGCAGGGAGGAAGTGACTGGGAGCGGCCCTCTTGGTCGCAAGGTAGCCCTGAGACGTGTCCGGAAAGGAAAGCAACAGGATCTCAGGCTAGCCGAACTTGCAGGGCCCTCTTCCTCGCTTGGATTTTGGTTCTTGAATGTGCTCGAGACGGTTCAGGTGGGTGGTAATGTGCCTGTCGGTTACTGCCTCGGGAAGTGGAATGGGGCATGTGTGTTGTGTGTCTGTGGGGGCAGCCTCAACCGCAAAGTGTGGGAGAGGGGCCGTAGCAAGGAGATTTTTGATGTCCACAGATGGGAGCATTCCAAAGCCACCTTGGATCTAAAGGTCATGTAGAGCCTGGGGTTGGCACACTCTTGCTGGAAAGGACCAGACTGAAATATTTTAGGCCTCGTGGGCCATATGGTCTCCGTCACGGTTAAGTCCATGCCGTCCTTTTAGCGCCGAAACGCCGTAGACAGTAAATAAACAGATGGGCGTGGCTATATTCAATAAAACTTTATTCTGATGTTGAGTAGCAATTAAATCCTGATGCATCAAACATCTCCCAGATGACTTAGCGGCGAGTGTATGGTGCAGGGGAATGTGGGCTCTGTTCCCTGTTGCGTGGCATCTGTGCTATCTCCAGAGGGGCTTGGCATCTGTTTAAAGCAGATGCGTAATTAGAGTAGATCAGTACTTGCTTATGGGGCATGAAGCGTAAATCTCGTGTTGCATTTCGCCTCTTCTGCTTTGGATGGTGGGCAGAGGCGTGGGCCGGTGGTGTTCTCCCTCACTTATCTTGAAAAGCTATGCAAACTGCACTCCTTGGCTCTTTGGAGACCCTAGGTGCAAGTAATAATTGTTTTCTGTTTATGCTTCTTCGTTTTATTTACGTCTCAGGGAGCCCTTAGACATTACCTAAGTTTTTGGAAGAGTTTCTATAACCGTATAATTTCAAAGCAATGAACTTTGAGTATGTGAGGCAGGTATTTCCACCCCCAGAGAATTTGTGCAAGTTTGGATCAGCTGCATCCTGTGAATGGGGCCAGCGCCCGGAAGGACAGAACTGGGACCAGGTTAAACTTCACCCGAGCGGGCAGCAGAGGAATTTTAAGTGATAGACTGAGTGTCAGGGTCTGAAAAAGCCTGAAATGAGTGGATGAAGGGGCTGTTTTCCATCCCCACACATGAGGACTGAGAGTGGGGGAGGCCCCTGCCCGTGGGGTTGGTCTGCTGAGCCGTAGCTGATCTTCCTAAATGAATGTAGGCTCCGGAGGGTCCTCCCACCTGACTCTGTCCCTCCCTTCTGGGCCGAGGCTGTGGCCTGCTGAGGCCAGCAACGAGAGAAATGTTGAGATCAGACAGGACATCCAGGAGCCCTGGGCCATGGAACTTGAAAAAGTCATACCCATTTGCCAAGCCGCCCTAGAGGGAGAGAGACAAGGTCAGGGATGTTCCTGGCAGGCTTTCCCTGGAGTCACAGCCATGCTCTGTGGGATCTGTCATTCTGGTTGGCCCCTGGGGTTGACCTGATGGCCCAGCCCAACCTGGCTCTGGGTTGATCAGCTCGAATTGAAGCATAGGGGGCCGTTTTGGTGGCAATCATTTGTGGTATACTCAGGGGCTTTGCAAGAATGCTCGTCTCTGTTCCGTGGGGATAGACCGATGAGAACGTTGTGGGGCGAGGGTCAGTCAGTGAGCAGGTGGCCTGGCAGTTTTGGGGGAACTCCATAATCAAGAGGGCAGCCTGCTTTTCCACGACTCCCCTGATAAAGGGGACAGGTTTGGGAGGTTGTCATCTCTTCCTTTGGAATGATCAGACCCTTTTGATTGATTATAAAATCCCTTAGCTTTTTAATACAGCATCCCTTGATTGCGCAGAGCCAGATAGGAATCCTCCAGGGCAGCAATAGTACGGTACGGAGACCGTTTGGAAGGAGGCACGTAGACCAAACCACAGTGTCCTACATCATCCTACTGGTGCCGGTGTGGCGAAGGCACAGAGTCCTAAGAGAGTCATCACTAATTATTACCAAAGAACTCATTGCTTACGGTGTAAATGTATTTGGAAAATGCACACACATTTTTTTTTTTAAAAGATTTTATTTATTTGAGAGAGAGAGAGACCATGAGGCGGGGAGGGTCAGAGCGAGGAGCAGACTCCCTGCTGAGCAGGGAGCCCGATGTGGACTTGATCCTGGGACTCCAGGATCGTGACCTGAGCCAAAGGCAGACACTGAACCAACTGAGCCACCCAGGCACCCTGCACGCACATTTTTAAAGCCTCATAAAAAGAAACTGTTGAGTGGATATTAAGGAAAAGAGGGAAAAGACAGTGTGAAGTTGGGAGGTATGGAGGACTTGAAGGGAAGACCCCGGATGGGAGAATTCTAAGGTATTGCCCCTCTTCTTCTGGAAGGACGTGCATGCAGCCTCACAGTGACTCTCTGCCCCCACTGCTTACAGGCGTCGTGGTGGCCATGCGTGCTCCCCAGTCCTACCTACAGTCCAAAACTAGATTTCCGCATCTGAACTTTTATGTAGTTGGCAACATCATAAAAAGAGAAAAAAGCACAAGATGGGATGATAAACCAAAGACGTCTTAGACTGATTGCATTCTTGGGGCTTATTTCCCGAGCTTTGAAATGTTGCAGCTGCCTAGGTTTGGACGCGTGCAATGGGGGACGGTTCTGCAGCTGGTACGTTGGAGGGAGCCACGCATGGTCACTGCTGATCCTTTCCCTGTGCCCGCCTCTGCACGCAGATGCACGGTCACGTTCTCATTCTTTAGGAAATGAGGCTTCACGGGTGCTTGGGGCTGTGATCCTAAGTGAGCCACCTCCCCTGCACGGTCCAGTCTGCAGCTCCAGGAGGAGTAAACAACATCAGCCTCATGCGGCTGGTGATAGAATGAAGTAAGATAAAAGTCTGTGAAATCATTTAGGACGAGCCTGGCCCAATAAGGCATTAAAAACTTGTTTCTTCCATTGCCCTCTGGGGCCCAGACTTTTCCAGTTATAAATCAACCAATCAGTCAACACTGTTGACTAAACGAACAGATCATTATCACACACCTGCCCTGGGTAGGACAGGTGGGTTCTGGTGGGTTTGCAACAAACCTCAGAGAGGAGTATAACATGGCGCCTGTCTCGGAAGGAGCCTACACTGGAGCTTACAGGGTGGCCGAGGGGTAGAGCAGCGGTGGCTCTGGGGTGGAGTGGGGTCTTCAGGGAGAGGATTAGAGAAGAAGCACGTGGGCCTCCAGTTCTAAGAGGAAGGAATGACGGTAGAGCCTCCAAGGCCAAGTTCTTCCCTAGATCCGGGCCCACAAGGTGGCTGCGTGATGGGGGTGGGAGTGGAGATGGTTATCTTAGGAGATGGTAGGAGAAGAACTGAACAGACAGGCATGGGGATGAGGTGGCATATAATTGGTTAGTGGCCTCCTTAGGTTGGGGACCAACCTAAGGCATTTCAGATTTATCGTAGAGTGGTGGTTCTCAGCTCTGTTCCCTGGAGGATTCCTTACTCTCATTGCTGGGGCCCATCTCCAGAGTTCCTGAGCCAGTCTGGGTGGGCCTGGAGCTTGAACTCCTAACAGGTTCCCAGGTGCTGCTGCTGGCTGGGGACCACGTCGTGAGGATCACTGGGCTCAAGGCAAGGCAGAGCATTTCTGGCCTTTGACTGGCGGGGTTGGGGGGGTCCCCTGGTGATAACACTGTGGGGGGCACTGGAGGAGGAGGGTGCCTGCAAGCACGAGGTGACGAGCCTCAAGGCTCGGGTTGTGGAAGTGGGAAGAAAGGCGTCTATGCAAGAGAGAATCTGAAGGATGCAAGAGAGAGTCTGAAAGAAGAGCTGCCCATCTTTGTGACCGGCTCTAGCAATCAGAAGGGGAAAAAACCGGCGGTGATTGGTCCATGTTATGGGGGCGGAGGCTGGCTTTGAGAAGAAGATCAAGAATCTGTTTAGGCACCTGGCATTTGCAGAGACAGCAGCTGGCCTTTGAAGGGGGGCTCTGGGTGGCACTCCAGGACAGGGGCGGTGGGACTCAGCATGGAGGCTGGGAAGCCCGTCTTGCCTGTGCGGGGATGTCATGTCAATGTGGCAGGAGCATGTCAGTCCTGACATGCTCCTGCCACAGGAGCTCCGCTGAGGGCCCCAGAAAGGCGGAGGCAGGTGCAGGAGGGCCTGTCTTTACAGGATTGTTTTTCCTTCTGGGAAGCAGACTTGGCTCACGCAGGAAGCAGACTAACAACCCCATTTGCTCTGTACTCTTGAACCACCCATGCTAACCTGTTGATGGGGAGAAACCCCCTCCCCGCCGACACTCACGCTGGCTAACCAAGGAGCCACAGCTTCCTGTAGAAGGGGCTCGGAGGGTTCCCTGGGCCCTGAAGTCCCAGCGAGGTGGACAGTCATGTGGCGGTGTCCCCTCAGGTTTGCCCTTCAGTCCCGGAGCATCCCCAGGACAGAGACTATATGTGTATTTTTTACGTTATTTTAAAAGCATTTGCTCCGTTCTGCTGAGAAGTCATGCTGACATCCGCAGGTGAGAAAAGTCCGTATGTCCTTCATGCATTTTGCATGAGGCCAGGAGGGCTTATTGTGCTTCAGAGCCTGGGCCGGAGTTAACACCACCTGATTTGTAACGCTCTCCTAAGGCAGCACGGAAACGCTTCAGACCATCCCCCAGAACAAAGAGAATTGCCAGGGAGCCACTCAGAACTGTTACAGCCTGATGCATTTTATTGGACGCACATTGCTTTGGGAGGATATTGTGCATCTTAGCGAACTGCTGATTTCTCTTTTAAGAGCACCGTTTCTGGGGGATGACTGCGCCCTTTCAGACGAGGCGGCCCCTGGGCCCCAGCTCTGTCTGCCACAGGCATTCCCTTACAGCCCTGCATCTTTGGATGAAGTCTGCAGGCCCCTTTCATCCCGCAAGCTTGGGCTCATTGCTGCTGTCCCTCGCTGCCATTGGTATGACATGGAGGCCTTGGGAAGACATCCCTGGGTCTCATTTCTCAGCATAGGTGGTGACCAGGGGATGAATGCAAGTCCAAGCAGCCCCGCCCAGCTTCTGGGGCCACCGGGCAGCTGGGGGCTGGAAGCTGGGGTGGGGCCCAGAGCCCCAGGGTCAGGGGAAGGTCCAGTTCAACCCAGGCTACCTTCAGACATCTCAGTCAAGGTGGGAGGTGGCCCGTGTCTCTGGCACCTAGCTAAAAGCTACCAGGGTGCTTCTCAACCCTGATTGCACTTTGAGATCTCCTGGCGAGCTCTTAGTACCAGGGCCCGAATCCCTGCTCCCTTTCTCCCAACTCCTGACAGATTCTGGTTCAGTTGGCATCAGGATTTTCCCAGATGGCTCTCCTGCATAGCCAGGGATGAGAGCCTGTGAGGAAAGGAGATTGCAGAAACGCCCTGCTAGTCCATTCCATTCCATTGCGTTCCAATCCATTCTCTTTTACTCTGTTTGCGTTTTCCTGAGTAACTTCTGTGGCAGATACTGGAAAAAATGAGAGCTAATTGTGATCCTGTCTCAAAGGAACAAACGATTAGGTGGTGGCAAATGCCCCATAATGCAGTGGGCAGGGAGGAGGAAGAGGGAAGGTGGGGGAAGGATTAGGAGGGCTGGCGAGTGTTTGCCCTGGGGCTAGATGGTGTGTGTGTGTGTGTGTGTAGGGGGCACAAGTGGCACTTTTCAGCAGCACCTTTTATCATTGGTAATGTGATGACAGGATGAGCATGAAGAGACATGTCAGGGAGTCTTGAGACAGCCTGAGACTGGTGGAGGGAGAGGCAGGGCAAAGTCCTTCCTTGCTCTGGCTCCCCAGGGTGAGGTCTGTGCCGGGCCCCTTTGCTCCGGGGTGCTAGTCCTGGCCATGCCCGCTTGCAAGCCGGGTCCCAGGAAGCTAAGTAGCCGCCAGGTAGAGTCCAGACCGTCAGTCCATGTAATCATCTTACCATTGTTACCACTGTCCTCCCCATAGGGTTGGAAACCAGCATGTGGGTCCCTGCAAACAAGACCTGCTACAGTGAGGGGCTACTTCTGCTGGTGGCTTGGGTGTGTGCACCTGTGTGCCATGCCCCTTTGTCACACTGCTCGAGAGTTACCCGTTCCCTGGCCTTTTACACCATCGCTTGTGAAGGCGAACACTAGACCGAACCGGTACCTGGCTTTGAAAGTGCTAGACCCGAGTGGGCTCGTGACCTGCCAAAGCCAGAGCATCTGAGGCAGAGTTCAAGTTGAGCATGTCCTCCAGGGAGCATGGGGTGCCTCATCCCACATGCTGTGCCCCACTTGCCAACTTTATTGTGACCCATGGAAGTGTTCGCCGCAGTGAGGTGTGTGTTCTGTACTGAGGCTTTCTTTAGGTGCAGCCCCAGCAGGGCTCTGCATGCCCCCGCCCGGCCACCTTCTGCTTCCACTCCTTCCGTCTCCCCAAAGTATCTTCGTGAGCAAATTTACGTTCCTCACTTCAAAGGAGAGGGAAGAAAGCCATGCTTTCCCGCGGGTCATGCAATGCCACTTCAAGACAGTTTTATTTGGGCAGTAAAATCTCAGAGCTGTTCTTGGCAGAAGTTCTAATGAAATGGAAACCTTGAAATCTGCTAGGAGCCGTAAGTAGGGTCTCACCCTGTGTTTTGGGGACTCCCCCTGTGTTCTGGAGGCGATCTCATGAGTTGATCTGGTTTACTTTTGGAGAGGCTTGGTATCCAGACATCCTCTCCGACTGGCGAGGACATCTGCCATTTGGCTTGAGCGAGCTCTGTCCTAGAGACCAGAGGCCTTGCTGTGCTGGAGAGCAGAGGTTTGGGTCACATGGGGGCTAGTTAGAAATGCACATTCTCGGGGCCTACCCAAGACGCCCGGGCGGTTTTCACATGCAGTGGACTTTGAGAAGCACTGCTTCTGTGTGATGTGGCCTTTAGAAAAGAGGCCCGGGGTAGGGAGAGAGGAGAGATGATGCTCATTTCAGCCGGAGACTGACCTGCCTGAGCTGTGGACTCTGTTTAGCCAGGATGGTCCTGGGCATCCACCTGAAGGAGGTGCCGTGGGCTGTGCAGCCCAGCATGCAAACTCAGGTCCTCTAGCCTGGGGCCCAGTGGGGTTCCTTGCTGGAGGTTTACCTTGCTTTGTTGACACCTCAGAAGGGAAGCTAGCAGCAGGCATCCCAGGGAAGGAGCACACATCGGTTTCATGTGTCAGCATTGGTTCTAAGGGCTGGGAAGAGTTCTCTGCACATATAAATATAATTTAGAATTAAGATTCACTTTGTTAAAGGAGCAAATTAAAAATCTTAGTTCTTGAATTTTTCCTTCCATTTACAAGTCATGTCCTATTTCTAATCTAGCAAGTGTTTTAAACTCTTTGTTGAAGTATAATTAACAGTGGTATATTAGTTTCAGGCATACGATATGATTCAAAAATTCCATACATTTTCCCAGGCTCCTCTAGATAAGTATACTCTTAATCCCCTTTATCTCGAAGGTTTTTTGCAATCCTTTTCAAGGAAGCTTTGGATAATATTTGGCGCCTCTTGTAAATTTGGTGATTAACAACCTTGAAACCTTTAAAACTGCGTTGAGAAATGTAATATATTCCGTTTCTTTTCCAAGTTCTCTGGTTGGCTAAGAAGCCCTTTGCAGTGATCCCTACAAACTCAGTAAGTTAGTCCTATAACCGTGGGAGGTCTGAAGTTCTCTGACACATTCTAATACCGCTTCTAAACTTACTAAGATTTTAAAATCACAAATCGAAGCCCGTGATGAACTTTGAATTAGATTCACAAATCTCATCCAATGGATAGATAGACTCTGTCGATTTCTCTTAAACAGCACAAGTTCTGAAAGAATGTACAAATCCCCTGCCACAAAGCTATTGTTATATTGATACATTGATATTGATACAGGACTGGCTCCATTGTCTTTCATTCTCAATATCTCCAGGGATAAGATGCATTTCCCCCCCCACTCATTAAGGATGTCCTTGTCATTCATCCCCAACGGTTTCGGCATTGCCTCATCAAGTAGACTTTTGGAGGCTGATTTTAAAAATAATTTTTAAAAGAAAGTTTTTTTTCTACTACTAATAAAATCATACGTTTTTTTGAAAGTGAACCTGGGAAGTGGGTGCTGCTGGATATTATCTCTGCACCCCTGACCCCGCGCCGTGCCCCTCTCCCCAACACAGCCATGGGGTTGGATGTTTTAAGGCCTACAGAAGCTCCTTCTTGGGTTCGGTGAATCAGAGCACCCTGTAAAACAAAAGCGCAGACATGAGGCCCAGGCCATAGCCAGGCGGCCTGGCTGCCCTCGGGTTGTCGGGGTTGTGGGTGTGCATGAACGAGGGTGATTCATGTCCCGTTTTCCTCTTTCTGGGCAGGTTGGCGTCATCCAGCTTGGGCAGGAGCAGGTGCTCATCCAGCCCCTGAACAATTCCCAGGGCCCGCTCAGCGCACGGGAGCATCTGGTCAGGCGCAAATGGTCCTTGGCACCCAGCCCCTCCACCGAGGCCCGGGGTCCTGGTCAGCTCTGCCAGGTTCTAACAGGTGAGTCTGGGAAATAGCACGCTTGACCACACACGCCGTTCCGCACCACTGCACGTCCCCAGACACACTCAAGTCCCATGAGCAACCACCTACATTCTCCTGTATTTTGAAGCTGTTTTGTTTATCTCCCCTAAGGTCACTTGCCTTCCCCCTCTCTGTCTGGATTAGTGTCGGCATTTCCTGTATAGGAGCCCTTTGGAAAGGAAAGGCTCCCAGGATCTCCCTGATGCAGTGCCCCGGTTGTATAGATCAGGAAAGAGTTGAGGTCCCCCACACCTCAGTGGCTTATTTCTTATCAAACCCTAGGTGGGGGGCAGAGCTAGGAGAATTGCCTCCCTTCCTGGCCAGAGCTGGCTCGTCGGGGGTGTTCCTCAGGCCTGGCTGCACCTGGGGGGCCTTGGGAGCCATGATTCTCAGCGGCATCAGTGTTGCGGTCTGGGACCCTGTCATTTGCACGTTCTCAGCCCAGCGGGACTTCCTGAATCAGAGCCTGGCGGGGTGGGGGGGGGGGCGGTCCAGGAATCGGTCACTTCACAGGTGCTTCTGATGGGTGCTCAGGTGATGGGAACCACTGCTTTACACGATGCCTGGCACCGGCGTGTCCCCCAGTATTGGTCTGGGGTGTGACTGGGGTGTGCGTGTTTTTAGAGGTGATTCTACTAAGTCGCTTGGGATGAGAACCCAGGGTTCTTATATTCTGTGCCTCTCTCTATTCAAGCGACCTGTGGACTCAAGGTCAGGTGTTTAAGGACATCTCACAGTCACAGAAATGGTCACTGCTGTGTCACCAGCAGTCTTCCTGTGAGCGTCCCCTGATAAAGATGGATAAACGGCTGCTCAAGGGTGGCATTTCCTCCCCGGCCTGAGGGCACAGGACCCCACGGCTAAGCTTTGGAAGTTGTGCTTTCATAGTTTCGTAGTTTAAAGACTTAATCTTTGGATTAAAAAAAAAATGTAGTGTCTCTGTTTGGAATTCCAGTGACCTCGGAAATACATCCGTGCTCGGACCCTCCTTTAGGACAGCTTTTGGATGTATGAGCAAGCCTCGCAGCTCAGCTCGGTTTTGCCTGTAGACCCGATCTCATCCAGGGAGCGGCTCTCTTTAGCTGGCCTGCATTGGCAGGGGACAGTGGAGGCGATTTTGCTGAATCCAGGCCATCTCGGAAACCCCGGCAGAGCTCTGAGGGATAGAGAATGCCACCGTACATGAGAGTTTGGCTCTGCTCCTTCCTGTCCCCTCACAAAAGTAGGGGAAGGTGGACCTCAGCAGGAAATGGCCAGTGACTAAAACATGCTCTTGACTCGGAAGCAGGGGCTTGGGGGAGTTGGTCGGTTGTATGTCTGGGCCTGATGTTGGGGTGTTCTTTTAAATGTCAGGCCCCTGAAAGTCTTGGTGGAAGACTTTGTTTGTTTGTTTTGTTTTGTTTTTAAATCTGCCTTCAAATGACTGTTGGTCATTCTACATCTGTGTGCATTTTCTGCTTAATCTGAATATGTCGTTTCAGAGGCAGGGGGATGAGGCCAAGGCAGTGGTTCTCAGGGCTGGGGAGGCTTAACAACTACTCCTGCAGGGGTCCTGCCCCTGGAGAGCTGTTTTCATTGGTCTCGAGCACAGTCTGGGCATCTGGTGATTTAAAAGTTCGCCAGGTGTTCGTCCTAGGGTTCAGCTGGTGCTGAGAACCACCGCACTAAGGGGTATTAAACTTGAGTAACAGCACCAGTGGGCCACCTGAAAAAAAAAACCCACTTTTTCAGGTTTTTCAGGTGAGAACCACCCGGCAGGGGCCCACAATGAAGTCCAAGGGCAAGTACGTTTTATTCTCACTTTTACCTCAATTCAAGCCGGCGCTCATTGACTGCTGGTCTGGATCGGAAACCTAGGGTGCTTACGGATGATATCGTAGAATATTTGCTCATTAGGGCCCCCCCCACCCGCCATCCTCTTTAGGGGCATGCGCAACCCCTGGGATTGCTGACAACGTGATAAATTGCACCTGGGTTTGCATTTTTGTCCCTGAGGCTGTGATGAAGGCACACTTTTGATTGAGTGTTGAGCCTATAATGGAGGAAATTAAATGAAGAAAACCCGGGTGGGGAGGATGTGATAGAAACGATGTTAAAATAAGAGCAGTTGTGCAAGAAATCTCTGAATTTGCTTAAAAAAAATCCTCTTCCCTTCGCTGCCCCCACTTCTCACGTCATTTTGCTCTGCGGTGCTAGAGTGATGTGGGTATGTGAGGTGGCCAGCACAGACTGCGTCCCGGGTTGGAGCACAGACGCCGGAGAAGGGTATCCATTTCCTTTTAGTCCTTCTTGCTTTGGATGACATACTCCATAAATTTTGTCCCTGTGTTGAGAAAGATAGTGGGCCTTCTAATAGGTTTAGTCAATAAAGCAGGCCCTATCAAGGGTGGGTTGACTTCCTGGGAATCTAGAAAATCCATTGAGAAGTTGAGAAAATCAATTCGCTGGGAAACCAGCAAGACACATTTTTGGCTTCCTGGAAATAGGAATGAGAGGTATCATCCAGGATTTCGTATGGGAACATATTCTTTGTGGCTGAACATGGCTGTTCTAGGTGTCCTTGTGCTTTGCCTTGGACCTTGTGTTACCCCAACCTTGCACCTGGCCTAGGAGTAACCAGCTGGCCTTGCAGGTGAGGAAGAGTCTGACAGTTCTTCCTCCTCCATGAGGCGCTCCATTTACCTGGGAGCTGAACTGTGGTCAGCCACCCTGTTCTCTAGGCGGACAAAGGGACTAGCCCAGGGACAAGGCCACCTGGAAGGACCCACTGCCTTCTCGTAGGTAGTACTGAGTTTGCATTTCTAGCAGGCTTTGGGGCTCCCAGGGAGAGGATAGGTTGATCCTTTTACCTTTATAGCTTCTTATTTTTAGGACCTTATAAAATGATTCATAAAGTGTCACTCCAGATTGGAACTTGGCATGAAAAATGTGGAGTCTGCGAGCCTTCCTTTCTTTCCTTCTTTTTCTTTTTCTTTTTTTGGTCACAGCATGAATTTTTGAAGGTTTGGGGGGGTTATTCTCAGCAGTGAAAATGGTACTTTGGATATTTTGAAACATTTCTCAGTCTTCAAAACTTTTTTTCTGTCTTCTATGTTCATTTTAATTTCTCCATTTAGATTCAGTTTAGAATCTCCCCATTTTCATGGGCTTTAGTAACAATTTCAATCTCTGTGTCCTCCATCATGGTACGTGTAACATGGGGATGGTTGAGGTAGATGGCAAAACATTAACACTTCCTACAAGGGCCTGTCCGGTTGGGAAACCTACTGTGTTTCGGTGTGTTTGTTAAAACACAGATACACCATCCAGCAGCGGTTCCTGCAACGACATTGATGTTTACTTTCAGTTCTGTTACGATTGTTTTAGAAAACCACTGTAGTTATTTCGTAGTATTGTTTGGCTCATTTGTAGTGTTATAAAATGAATTGTAAGGAGGATTTAGAAGGTGCCATAACTCTTCAGAAACTGTGTGTTGCCAATTTATGCAGTCGTTTGCCTAGCAATTGTATATATGGTCTGGAATAAGTCGTTGGTTGGGACGCGTGTTTTACGTGCATTAAGATTCCTTTGGTTGGAGATGACAGACATCAGACCGACGTAACCACCCAGCACATCAGTGCCCCCGGCTCATGGAACCGAGGAACAGAGCGGGAGGCTGGACCTCAGGTAGGCCTGGCCGGCCTGGGCTTCTCAGCAATTG
Organism: Mellivora capensis; assembly: GCA_004024625.1. Classification (NCBI taxonomy): domain Eukaryota; kingdom Metazoa; phylum Chordata; class Mammalia; order Carnivora; family Mustelidae; genus Mellivora; species Mellivora capensis. The sequence continues at coordinate 42,704 of PISX010011764.1, forward strand.
TTTCTCTCTCTCTGAGAGCCTGTCCTCAGCCGGCTTCTCCTGTGGTGACAACGAGGCAGCAGGGCTCAGGAGACAAACTCTCCTCTTTAATGGGGCGTTGAGGCGGGTTGATCTGGATTGGAACTTTACCTACTTTCGGGTCTCCACTGGTTTCCCATCTCTCGAGGCAGGACCGGGAGAGCCTAGATCCCAGTCCCCACATCACTGTGGAGGTGTATCATTCTGCTCTCTGTTCTTGTCCTGGCATCCTGCAGGCCACCATACTTGGAAAAAGTCTGGTGGAGAAGATTCAGGGCACCCCTGCTCCAGATCTAATCCATCCTCTCAGCTCACACAGTTGATAAGGACTTGGTTGGTTCCCTCGGACTAACACAAGATCCTCTGTCTGCCGCTGCTTCAGCTCCCCATCCTGCCTGTGCCACGGGGAATGCTTGTGGCTGCTGGTCTTTGCTCACTTAGGAAGGGCTCAATCCCTCAGAACCTCGGAGATTTAGTTCTTACTCCCAACTTCATCGAGATCTCAGGTCTCCAGTGGATCAAAAAGAAATGATTTCATAGTTTATTCAGTGTTTTTGTTGTTGTTTCAGTGGTGGTGATGTCCTCCCATGTTGTTCTACATCTCAGCTAGTAGAAGAACCCAAAATAAATGGAATTAAACATGCTACTTTGAGTTTCTCCATCTTAATCTCTTAATATTGACAGATAAAAATATTAACACGAAGAACAGACACCAATATTTTAAGTATTACTCCAGCAGAAAGAAAGAAGAACAGTGCTAGAAGTTTGACTCTGCCTTCCTTGGGTGTGACCCCAGAAGAGTCCCTTGATACCCATGTGTCTCTATTGTAATTTTTTAGGGCTTCCGGAACAAAATACCACAACCTGGGTGGCTTGAACAGTAGACATTCATTTCCTTACAATTCCAAAGGCCAGAAGTCCAAGATCAAGATGTTGGTAGGGTTGGTTTCTCCCAAGGCCTCTTTCCTTGGTTTGTAGATGGCCACCTTCTTCCTGTGTCCTCACATGGTCTTCCTTCTGTGCACTTCTCAGTGTTATTGCTGAGGAACACACAGATGAGGGATGACGTGATCCTTCTAGCCCCATTATGGAATTGAGGGGGGGGGGCATGTTCTTGAGAACACTCACAAATATCTAAAAGGTAAAAACAAATTTAGGAGAAATTAGAAACAGGCTGTACAAAGGGACCCTTTCTATAAGAATGGAGGTCATAGCTGTCTGGTCATCTGTTCACATATTTTTTTTGATAAATACTGAAATTGCTGCATAGCGTCAAACAAAGTAGAAAGGACTGAGCCACTCTGACCCTTAGTTTCATTGTCTGCAGCTCAGTAATGTCATCTATCACTAAGTGGTTTTGTGAGTGATACGGGTGATGCTGTGCAAGTTGTCCCTTAGCCTCTAGCAAATTTTAGCTGTAGTGGCAGCTGCCGTGCTTGTAATTATTATTTGTACCCCCATTCTTCATCCTCAGGGGACCACTTAAATGCCTTCATTCTGTATTCAGTGGGAGAGAAAGAGAAACCCTACAGGGCACTGAGCTAGGAGCTGAAAGCTCTCCTTATTCTTCTTGAATCCACCATTCTTAACTCTTTAACAAATCTACAGTGAAATCAAGGAATCTTAGTGTTTCTAGACCAGAAGTTGCCCTGGAAGGTCATATGCTTACATTTTTCCCCTCGCTTTTCATTTATTTGGCCATTAAGTATTTGTTGACCCCCTAGGGACTGGGAACACTGGGGTGAGCTTGACACAGCATAGTCCCTGCCTCTGGGGAGTCCATGGTTTGGTGGGGGAAACAGACAGTGTAGAAGTAAACAAATGTTGCGGGCTTAAATTATTTTTAGTTCTGAGGTATTTAAAACAGGCAAAAAAACAAAGGCAAAAACGAAAATGACCCACACACGCAAAAGGAAAACCAGAAGTCCGTAAGCCCAGCATTCAGACTTAACCAGTGTTAAGATACACTGTATTTGCTTCAGAACTTTTTTCTTTTTTGAGAGACATAAGCATTTATGGACATGACCGAGTGTCCCCCCAACCCCCCTAATGTCCCTCTAACTTACTCCCTGGAAGAAACCACCATCCTGAGGGATATATTTGAGATGCTCACTGGATGTCTGAAACCATGGATAGTAACAAACCCCATATCTACTGTGTTTTTTCCTATCCGTATGTATGTACGATAAAGTTTAATTTATATATTAGGCATAGAAAGGGATTAACGGCAACAATAATAAAATAAAATGATTACAACAATGTACTATAATTCAGTTAGGGGAATGCCTTTCCAGCACGTCCTCAGTTCCCGCCTCATTGCTTTGCTGCCCTGAGCTCTATCTTATGGATCTTCTGTTAGAGTATAAGCTACCCCATAGAGCATGACGAGGCCTGCCTTCAGCCCCCTGTGCTGTTCTTCCCTTCCTAACCTTGATCTCCCACCACCCCTCCTCCACTCTCAGCATTTTCCTGTATTGGCTCACCTTCCAGTCTTCAGCTCACTGCATTTTTGTATTTTGTTCAGATTTGTGGTTGCTCTCTACAGGAGGGTAGGTCCAGTAGAAGCTCATTGACCATATTGCATTCCATATAATACTTATTCTTCGGAAATGGTTGAGGTTTGCATTGTGGTTTAGAGTTTAGGCATTTTTATTGTATTAATAAATGCTTTATGCATAAATTAAAGGAATGTATATTCTTTAATTGTTGTGAACAGTGTTCTATACATATGTTCATTAGCTCAAACTTGTGATGTCAAAATCACTCCTGTTTTTGGCTTGCTTGATTTATTTGTTTTAAATCGAGGTATTTTAAAAATCTCATAACTGTTGTGGTTTGGCCAATTTCACCTTTCAGTTCTATCAATTTTCACTTTATGTTATGAGACAGTATTATTTGCTATATTCAGGTGTAGGAGCCATATTCCTGGTGAGTTACTCCTTTTACTATCATTTAACGGACCATTTTTTTATCCCTAATAAAACTTCTGGCTTCCTAGTTATGTGTACCTGATATTGCCAGAGTTTTTATTTTGGTTAATGTTTGCCTGATGTTTCCTTTTCCTTAAGTTTTATTTTCAGTCTTTCTCTATCATGATGTTTTGTATGATTTTGTTAAAAGTATTATGTATCCAAATTTTTAAAAATGTCCAATTTGAGAATATCTGTCTTTTCATTGGTGATGTTAGTGTTGTTGTTGTTGTTGTTTTAAGATTTTATTTATTTATTTGAGAGAGAGAGAGAGTGGGAGACAAGCAGACTCCTGGCTCAGCAGGGAACCGGACGTGGGGCTCAATCCCAGGACACTGAGATCATGACCTGAGCCAAAGGAATAGCCTTGACCAACTGAGCCACCCAGGAGTCCCGGCGATGTTAGTATTTTTACATTTGTGCTGTTTATGATATCATTGCATTTATTTCCACCATCTTGTGTTTTGTTTTGGGTTGATGATACTTGTGCTTTTTCTTTGCTTCTGTTTCTTTTTGTTGTTTTTCTTCCTTTCTTTTGGCTTCACCAGATAGTCCCAAATCCCCCTTCTTTCTTCCATTGGTGTGCAAGTTTATAATCTTACATTTGGTTGTTACCTTAAAAGATAAAAAAATATATTTGTCTTAGAGAAGTCCGTAAGGCACCAGGTATCAGTGCTTCACGATGTAAGAGGCTTTGAACTCCTTCACTTCACTTTACCTGTTATTTTTACCCATTCTCTTTTGCTTTTGTCCCTCCTCCTACTTAGTCATTATTATTACGTATTTTTTTCTTTATTTTTCATCATTACGTCTCTTCACAGAGTTATTTAGCTTTATTTATTTATTTGCCAACTAATCTGCTCGGTATTGTTTCTTGCAACCCACTTTTCTATGTGTAACATCCTTCTGAAAGAACCTTTCTTCCAAAAATTTTTAAAATTTCAATTATTTTGAGTACAGTTGACACACCATGTTACATTTAGTTTCGGGTGTAGAGCTTAGTGATTTGGCACGTCGGTGCGTTATGCTGTGTCCACCATAAGCGTAACCGTTCGCCACCTGTTATGTCCCTGTTACAGTCTCATTGACCACACTCCTAACGCTGTGTCCTTTATTCCTACTACTTACTCTTTCCAGAACTGGAGACCTGTATCTCCCACTCCCCTTCATCCATTTTGCCCCTTCCCCTCTGGCAACCATAAGTTCTCTGTATTTATGAATCTGTTCCTGCTTTTTGTTTGGTTCTTCATTTTTTTTAACCTTTTCAAACAAAGTTTGTGAGTGGTTCCGTTATTATCTTTGCTTTTCCCGAAACTGCCTTTATTTCACCGGTACTCCTAGTGATGGTTTTGCTGACTTTAGAATTCTGGGTTGAGTCTTGTTTTTTCTCAACACATTGAAGACGTTATTCTACCCTCTTCTGACTTCTGTTTTTGCTACAAAAGGTCTTCTGTCCATTTGATTTTAGATTCTATATAAATCTTTTTTTCTCTGCAGGTTAAACAATGTTATCTTTGTGTTCTGTGGTGTGTCTGTGGCAGAATTTTGCCATATTTATCCCATGTGGGACCCACTGTGATTTTTTTTTTTTTGGATGTGAGGATTCATGACTTCTTTGAGTTCTGAGACAGACCCAGTCTCAGGGCAGTGGGAAGTGCCTCTTTCCCATGATCAGCTTTTTCTCTTCCTGGAACTCCTGCTCCATCAATATGGACCTTCCTGTTCTTTCCTCAATGTTTTGTTAACTTTTTTTTTTTTTAAACATATTAGGTCTCTTTCTATTCTGTATTAGGAACCATTTCTTCTCATTGGTCTCCCACTTCACCAGATTTCTCTTCAATGGGGTCTAATTTCCATTTAATTTAATCATTGAGTTTTCAGTTTTATTGATGAGACTCTAGACTTCTGGAAGTTATGTTTGATTCTTTTCGAGTTCTACCTGTCTTTTGCATAGTTTCCTCTTCTTTCATTATGACTTTACCCCTCCTAGAGCACTTTGGTTATTTTACCCTAATTTATTTGAAGTCTTTTTTGAATTAGTCCGCCTTCTAAGTTTCTTGCGGTGCAGCTCTTGTTGTTTGTCCTGTGGGCCCAAACTCACATTGGATCGTTTTCTTATGTGGATTGTGATTTGTACTCTGAGCACGGTGTAGACTGCTGTGTCTCTGGGGGTGCTCTGTATGTTGGGTTAATGGGAAAATCTCTACAAAGTAATTTCACATGTGCTTCTGTTGGGTGCCCCAGGACTCTTTCACAAGTCCAAATGTACTTTAACATTTTTTTCTACTTTAACATTTTTTCCTTGGGAAAGCTGTACCATGAGGCTGACATGTGTTTGTGTGTAGCACAGGCTGAAGCAACTTACCCCCCGAGACTCTGCCCTCCATTCCCCTGGCATTCAGAGCTGTGAATAGAGAGGAACTTCCCTGAACTTCCCCGTGCCTGTGTGTGCAGGTGCCCTGCCCCTCCACTGCCCTGCCCCCGGGGTTCCTGGCCACATCTCTTATCTCACAGTGGCAGTCTGACCCTGGCCCCTCGCCCTTTAGGCCAGTGGTTGGGTCACAGGTCTGCCAGGTCACTGAGGCCTCAGGTCACTCATTAACTGTTCCAGGTATGAAATTTCTCAACCTGTCTGTGCCATCTGTGCCTATCTGTGCAGAGGGGCCGTGGGGCCTGGGGCCCACCACCTGGGGGCTGCAGGGTGGGGTGCCTCCCTGCTGCTCAGAGAACCCAAGTCGGCTCTCCTCTGGCTAGGGAAGCCGCCCCCTCTGCTCTTGCTGCTTCAACCACTGTACCTCGTGTCAAGGGCCCTCCTTCCCCTAACTTCCTTCTTTCATGGAGGTCAAGCTTCAGAAACTACAACTGGGGGCACCTGGGTGGCTCAGGGGGTTAAGCCTCTGCCTTCAGCTCAGGTCATGATCTCAATGTCCTGGGATTGAGCCCCATGTTGGGCTCTCTGCTGGCAAGGGGGTGTCCACTTCTCCCTCTCCCTCTGTGCTTTGGCACACACTGTCTCTCATGCAAATAAATAAATAAATAAAAATCTTATAAATAAATATCTTAAAAAAACAAAAAACAAAACTACAACTGGGAATGGCGGCTGTGCCCAGCTTCTGCCCAACAAAACAGCCATGGCAAAAGAACACAGAGGCTACCTTAGGACAGTAGCTTTAGAAAAAAAAAAAACGCACATTAATACCCGGTAAATCAGCACACTGAAGTCACTCACTGCATCTTTCACCGGCCTCCAGTACACGTGCCATCTCCTTTGCCATTGTTGTTCAGAGCACATACGTGATGATTCTCACACTCTGTGGAGCTTGAGTTTATGCCCTTGGGCCGGCAGGGGGGCTCCGGTAACAACCTGGCAGCATTTCTTGGGTGCCCTGCGGCATTCCTGATGTGCACCCACCACCCGGTTCTGGCTGGTTCTGGCACCAGTGTTAGCTGGTGTCTAAGTGCGGATCCGCCCTAGAAGGCCAGGGGTAGGTGGGAGCAGACAGATGTCCCCACTCCTTTGGGGCTGGGGCTCCACATGCATATCTCCTGGCTGCCTGGTGCTCGCAGGGGGCATTTTGAGACCACAAGATAAGTGTTTCTCGGACTTCAGAGTCTTCTAGAAAAACCCAAGGGGCCCTTTCGCCTCCTGAGTGTTGAGGAATAATGGTTTCGGCATTCACTGTGGTGTTCCGACTTCATTCTCCCCAGCTCGGAGGGAATCTCCGATCCTGCCATTTGCTCTATATGAACCATGTGTTCATCCAAGTCCCTTTGATCTCATTTTTTAATTTCTTTTTAAGACAAATGACTGAAGAAATCATTGGGATTTTCATTTGGGATATTTGGGTGGGAGGAGGATGCTTGGTACTCGCTCTTTGGAAAGAATAAAATTAAAACCCAGTAAAATTGCTCTATAAAACGATCATCTTCCTTCTACTAATATTGTAATTATTGTCATTATTATTCCCTGAGGCTGTATAACTCCATGGCTTTGGAACCCATTATACTCTGTGAAATGGACACTGCTCGTCCGTGTGGCCTGGGAGTGGATGCGGCCAGGGACAGGGCCTGGCAGCTGTGGGCAGGGTTTCCCGCTTCTCCCCAGCTTGCAGAGATGCTTGGCGTCCACTGCTTTTTCTTACTTCCATGTTTCCTTATCTGTGAAAGAGAGGCAGTACTTTTCTCAAAATTTTCATTTCAGCAGGTTGCTGGGAGTTAAATGAGCTATTGCTGGTGGGTTTTCATTAAGTAGAAAGTACTATTAAAACACAAGGTGTCAACTCTTTATGGGAAAGGTCCGTCGAAGGGGCTCTCTAAAATCCAGGCCTCAGATGAGGACTTTAGTGCACGTAGTTGGTTTGAGAGAGGGAAGAGTCCCAGGAAGCAGGAGACAGACAGGGAAGGGCACAGTTTATTGGAATCAAGTGGAAAGTCCAGTGGAAGGCGAGTAGGCCACGGTTATTGCTGTGCGCAGCAGGAGCTTGGTTCCCACAACAGCCACTCTGAAAAGTGCATGGAAGCTTTCAGAGTGGTCTCCAGGATGCGAATGCTGGGGAGCTGAAGTGTTATCCATGCTTGTCTCCCAGATTTCCAGCTGCTCTTGTATAAGCCAACCAGGCTTTTTAGGTGTAAGAGCCTGCCAAAAAGGAAAGGCCAGAGTCACATGCTTGAGGACGGGCCCTATTGGCACGAGCTGACCATCACAGGGGGAGCAGAAATTGGGGTGACAGGGCACTGGATGGAGGATACCAAAAAGAAGGTCCTACAGATATCCTGGCTGGGAGGCAGCACACAGTGGGAGGGGCCCCAAAATATTTAAAAATGTGAGGAATTCAAGAAAGCTTGTGACCATCTAAAAATTCCTATATATTCCACCATACTTTTGTTAGCTTCTTGTGTTCATAGTTGCAGAAAGCACTGGTATACCCATTACTCACACTCACCGATGGTTCACACTTTCCTCTCCTTGCGGGGTCATGTGCTTTCTCCTTTTCTCTCTCACTCTCTCCCTCCCCTCCTCCTTCCACCCTCCCCAGTGCTTTCCCCCTACACAGACACACTTTTTCCCTGAACCACCTGAGACTAATTTGCATACTGTCTTTTTATCTACAAATACTCCCTTTTTTAAAAAAGGAAAAGATTTTATTTATTTATTAGAGAGCAAGAGAGCGAAAAAGCAAGAACAGGGAGGGGACAAGCAGACTCCCTGCCAAGCAGGGAGCCCGCCTGGAGACTTGATCCTAGGACCCCGGGATCATGACCTGACCCGAAGGCAGATGCTTAACTGACTGAGCCACCCAGGCGCCCCATATACTTACATTTATATTTTTTAAGAACTCTTAACATTGTATGTTTAGCAAATTGGGATAGGAAATGTTGACATAATGTCATTATCTAATGTGCGATTTTATTGAAATTTTGTTTGCAGTCCCAATGATGTCTTCTATAGCTTTCTTTTCTTGCTCCAGAATCCAATCTGCAGTCGCATGATGCATTTGGTTATTGCGTTCATAGTCTCTTCCAGTCTGGGTCAGTTGCTTAGTATGTGTCTTTCCTGACCTTCACCTTTCTTCAGAAAACACAGGTGCAGTCTAGTTTTCTTTTGTAGGAGGTCTCTAAATTTGGTTTGGTCTGCTGGGACCAAACGATGGGACAGAGGTTATATATTTTTGGCAGGAATACCACGGAAACGATGTTGTGTTCTTCCCAGTGCGGCTTCTCAGGAGGCATTTGCTGCTGGTTGTTCCCGTTTTTGGGTGTCAACTTTTATTACTTGGTTCAGGTTGAGTTTCTAGGTGAATCCAATACAGAGTTATGATCTTTCCTTTTGGAATTAGCAAAAATGTGTGGGTTAGGGACGCCTGGGTGGCTCAGTTGGTTAAGCAGCTGCCTTTGGTTCAGGTCATGATATCAGCGTCCTGGGATCGAGTCCCACATCGGGCTCCCTGCTCGGCAGGGAGCCTGCTTCTCCCTCTGCCTCTGTCTGCCACTCTGTCTGCCTGTGCTTGCTCACTCTCTCACTGACAAATAAATACATTTAAAAGAAAAAAAATTTGTGGGTTATTTTTGAGGCTACATGAATGTCCTGTTCTTCATATACTTCATACACCTTTCACTCACTAGTTTTAGCATTTTGATTCTCCACAGCCTCTATTCATATGGGGGCTTTAAAATGGTGCTGTTCTGACTCCATTATTTCTTCCACATTTTTGATCCACGTTCTCCTGCAAGGAGAGCTTCCTCTTCTCCCCCATTTATTTATGTGTATCTGTGTGGACTTGTAGATTCTTATTTTACTCTGTGGATACTCATTTATTTACTTATCTCTTTTTTAAAAATTTTTATGGTGTTACGTTAGTCACCATACAGTACATCATTAGTTTTTGACGAAGTGTTCCAAGATTCGTTGTTTATGCACCACACCCAGTGCTCCATGCAATACATGCCCTCCTTAATACCCACCACCAGGCTCACCCATCCCCCACCTCCCTCCCCTCTAAAACTCTCCATTTGTTTCCCAGAGTCCACAGTCTCTCATGGTTTGTCTCCCCCTCCGATTCTCCCCCCTTCACTTCCTTATCTCTTTTGATGCACAAATTGTCTCAGATATGGCCACTGCAAGTGTAATTCTTTTAAAATCAGACAAGGATACTTGAGTTGCTAAAGGCTTTTGCTGCACTGGGGAGACAAGCATCTATATGATTATTCTCCTTAAATATGGTAAGGTGGTATATGATGCAAATGATGTCCTAATACTAGATGAACCTTGAATTCCTGGTATAAGTCTCAATCGGTCATAGTATATTTTTTCTTTAATGTGATACTGCTCTTTGCTAATGCTTTGTTTAGGCTTTTTGCATCTATAATCATATGCGATACTGCTTCATAATTGGTGTGTGTGTGCACATGTGGGTTATATGCTAGTCCTCAGCTTCGATATTAAAGATATACTAGCTTTTAAAAGGGCGTGGAAAGGGAGCCTGGGTGGCTCAGTCGTTAAGCATCTGCGTTCTGCTCAGGTCATGCATGATCTCAGGGTCCTGGAATGGAGTCCCACATCAGGCTCCCTGCTCAGCAGGAAGCCTGCTTTTCCCTCTTCCTGCTGCTCCCCCTGCTTGTGTTCCCTCTCTTGCTGTGTCTCTCTCTCTGTGTCAGATAAATAGGTAAAATCTTAAAAAAATAATAAAAATAAAGGAGTGTGGAAGCTTTCCTTTATTTTCAGACTCTGGAACGGTTTATGAATCATTGAGGCCATCTGCTTTCTGAACGTTTGGTGGAGTCCCGTGGGGAACCAGCTCAGCCCTGTGCTTTTCTGTGACTGTAGTTCCTTTCTAACTTTCCCAGTTTCTTCCCTAAAATAATTGGTTTAAGTTTTGTATTGCTAATGGGATCAATTTTGGTCAAATTGCATTTCCTTAGAAAATTTCATCTAGGTTTTCAAATTTAAGTGCATCGAGGTTCCCCTTACTTGATGTATTAAGTGATTATTTATTTAATGTGGCTCCAACTAGATTGTGAATTCTTAGCTCACAGAGCCTTTGGTATATTAAAGCTGTCCTCTGGCTTAGGGAACTGTGTGGAATGACCTTTTCGTATCGATCTTTTTACTGCTCTCAAAGCCCATCTTATTTTCGGAGGCCCAATTTAGATGTTACTTATTCCTGGAAAGCCACCCTGAATGCCTCACTTAGTTTTCTAGAAGCCAGAGGTGTTATGTCTGCATTCTGAATATCACGCTTGCCTCAATCAGACACAATCTTAGTTGTGTCTGAGGCCCTCCAGCTGGAAGAAAGACTCGTATTACTTTCCTATTGCTGCTGTAACAAATTACCACTAATTTAGTGGCTTAAAACAACACAAATATATTATCTTCCAGTTTTGGAAGTCAGAAGCCTGAGATCCGTTTCACTGGCCTAACGTCAGGATGTTAGTCGACCTTCTTTCCTTCTGGAGGCTCCAGGGGAGAATCTATTTCCTTGCCTCTTCCAGCTTCTAGAAGCTGCCTGTATTCCTTGGCTCCCAGCCCTGTCCTTCATCTTCAAAGCCAGCAACGGGCAGTTGATTCTTTCTTATGCCACATCCCTTCGATGATTCTTTTCTATAGTCAAATCTCTTTGTCGCCCTTATATAATAATAGGGGTGATTACATCAGGCCCACTCAGATCATCCCAGATAATCTCCCCATCTCAGAATCCTTAACTTAATCCCATCTGCAAAGCCCCTCTTAACCATGTTAAATTAACACAGTCCCATGTCCTGGGGACGAGGCTGTGGACATCTTTGGTGGCGGGGCTGGCATTCTTCAGCCTACCACATTCATAAATATATTTCCAATGGTTCTATGAGACACGTTTCTCCTGTAAGTCTGAGCATTGCAAGTTTTTATTTAACAGTTTTTTGTTTGCCGCTGCCAGTCATCTTCTAAGCATATTCCCCGAGAAGCCACTATAGGGCAAACACATCAGTCCTCTTCTTCCATATTCTCATTTCTCGATTGAGGAAGCAAATCTGAAATTCCACCGTTGAGTAAAAAAAAAAAGGAAAAGGAGACCAGGATATTTTTTTTTGTGCGTGTGTGTCTGAATCCACTTTCCCACACGTAGCTTCCCCCGCCAGAGGACTCGGAAGAGGAGCGGTGTTGTCTTTCCCCAGTTGTCTCCTGTGCCTCTTACGCAACACGCACCCGCCCCACTTCAGTAACTCAAAGCAGAGAAGGCCTCCAGCTTCAACAGGAAAATCTGCCTCGAGCTGCAGACGGATCAAGAATGCATAGTTTATTATTTAAAGTGCACACTGGCTGGAGCTGTCCAGGTGGCTCAAGGAAGCTCCTGGCAGCCGGGCCAACCCCGAGGCTGGACCAGGGACTGTGGCCCCCAGAAGGCGCGGCCCCGACAGCCGGCCGGGCCTGCCTGCGGAGGTGCTGACTTGGTGTTCCAGGGCCGGTGGGGGTGAAGATCGGGCCCTGCCAGTTCCCGCAGAAGTGTCTGATTTTTGAATCAGCAGCGTTCATGTTCCCTCCAAAGGAGAGAGCAGGAGAGAGTGTGTGACTGAGCGAAGGAGCACGCCCACCCGCCCGCTGTGCCGGCCTCCCTCCCAGCAGCCAGACTCGGGCCAGGAAGTCCGACACAGAGAAAGGGAAGGGGAACAGACGCTGGGTTTGGAGTGACTGTTGGGTCCATTTCAGAAATGACTCTAGGGTTGCATTCCCCTCCCCCCCCATCCCCCACCCCTGGCCCAACACCACCCCACAGAAAGGTCTAGCCTTTTCAGTACACTAATTTCTCATGGAAAAGCCCAGCAAAAAAAAAAAAAAAAAAAAAAAAAAAAAGAGTTTCATCAGGACATCTGCTGCCCAGTTTTCTTGGGCGATTTCCAACCACAAATGCAGTGGGTTCATTTTGCACAGCTTTCTTTCAAAGCAACGGGCAATTTCTTGTGCACGAACAGACAGGGAATTTGCTCGCTGGAACGGGTGTGCAGTTGCACAAAGTGCCTCCAGGCTGAAGGAGCTGTGCCTTTCTCAGTCCATTAGCAAGTCATAGATCAAACTCCCTGTCACTGTGTTTGGACAGAGCCAGACAGTGAACCACTGGGGAAAAGCCCAGTAAAGCCGGGAGTGTTTCCCGCCTAGTTGAGCAAAAAATAGCAGGCGTCACCGGTGGTCAGCGGTGGTGGTGGTGTGGACACAACTGGGGGACGCAACTGCAAAGGGCCAGAGCCCCCAGCAGGGGACACAGAGAGACCCCACCCACATTTGCCATGGGTGCTGATGCCAGACCCCCGGCCCAGGGGTTGCTCAGGACTTGGGTGAGGGAAAAGAGGCTTTTCTTCTCTCCAAGGAGACAACCATGATTTAGAGACACAGCTTATAGGCCCCACTCCCTTGGGTCCCCTAGAGAGCCCGTCCTTGGCTTTCTGGGTCCTCGAAAAGGGAATGAGCTTTCTTTATGTCAACATTTAAGGAAAGACAACTTTCTCCCAGAGAATAAACTGTTAGCCATCACCGCCAAGGCCGGCTGCTACTTTTCTGACTCTGCTTTCGGGTGAGTTTTGATTTCCCTTGACTGTCTCCAACCTCCTGACCTTGACACAGTGCCTTTTCCTTGTGTGGAGCTGACAGTCGATAGTGGCGAGAGCCGAGCATTTGTGTTTCATGCCTGCTCCGTCCCAGAGGGTACCGTCTGAGTCATATTTGGACCGTTAGTCCCCTTTCTGTGAGGCACTTAATCATTCTGTTGGTGTCGAGTACGCAGAACAGCACTGAGGCTGAGGCCCTCAATTAATTTCTGTCAGGGGCCTTGTCGGCTTGTCTCTGAGTTTGAAAAACTGTCTCCTTCAGTATAAATATGCATTTTCCAGCGGCGGCGAGTGATGTCTTGGCCTTTCCAGGGATGTGAGCATCTGTGTTTCAGGGCCTCAGGGGAGAGGCTGTCCCTTGCCAGCAGGTTATCTGCCTCAGATATGGCTGTTTCCCCACCCTGTTGCCCTTCCCCAGCCCTGGCCCTGGGAGTGTCTTCAGGTCTCCATCCGGCCCATACGTAGGTGGAGATTTTTCACTTGCTTGTCTGCAGACTGTGAGGAGTCTACTACAGTCCTTCTTTTCCAGTTTTATAGGGCACATACCCCACGAAGCATTTAGGAAGTCCATTTGCGAGCCCCTCTGAGGATGTCCCACACACATTTCTTCTTCCTCTGTGTTCACATCATGCCGTGAAGACCAGGCCCTCACGGGATACCACGGTGGGTGGCGGGGAACATGGAGAAAGAGCTCAGAGAAATGGGCTAAGCCACCCAGAATCTAGTTACCCCACCTCAGGTGGGCTGGGCAGGGGCACTGACAGGACGGGAAGGGGGGATTTGGGAGGGCTCCCTGGGTGGGGGGTGGGTGGTTCTTGAGCTGGGCCTTGATCACGGTAGGACTGAAAGGGATGTGCCAAGAAGATGATGCCAGAGATCGGGAACCGTCCCAGTCACCTGTCTCTCTGTATACCGCGGGTGTGCCTGGGACCTTGTAGGGCCTGGGAGTGTCATCTGGGAATTGGTCTGGGAATATGGCGAGGGGTCCGAGGCAGCGGGGGTAGTCAGTGCGGAGCAGCAACATCAGGACAGAAGTTCTGTTGGTGCAGAGCTTCCAGCTGGGGTAGAAAATGGGCATTGTGTGATCAAAAGCATCGTTTCCTTTGGGACACCTATGTTGTTAAAAAAAAACAAAAACAGGTACCCCAGCAAAACACCCTGCCAGCAGCAGGGGCCAGATGGTTGCTAGATTTGGGGACACGGTGGCTTGGGAGGAATCAAAAGCAGGGACTGATGGCTCTGAATCCAGTGGCTTCCTTGCCTCGTCTGACCAGCTTGTTCAGCACCTGAGGTGTGTGTCCAGGTGATGAGACTTGTCCCTGCATCCCCGGGGGCAGATCTCCCTGCTGTCTGGTCTAGCTTCCATGGGGATCCCACACAGGATCTTCCGGTGAGGAGAACAAGCTGGGAGGGGAAGCCAGAACAAAGCTGGAGAGCGAAGCCGGGATTCTGTTTTTGTTTCCCATGACTTTTTTCCCCCCCAATGATTCCAACACTGACAATACAGACTTCTGGAAGGTGTTCCAGTTTCAGCTGTGTTAAAGAACAGTTACTTGGAGTTCTAATACATAAGTAACTACCTAAAAAGGGAAAGCATTTAGCAATAGCAAAAAAAAAAAAAAAAAAAAAAAGGTGTTCAAATTGCAGTAAGAATATACTTCTGAATTAATTACTATAGGTGAGCTACAGGGCGCTCTCTTCTCTTTTCAGGAGGCCTGAGACTTTGATCAGTGGCATTGGGCCACTTGCTTTGTCTTTGGAGGTTCTGAAATTCACAACCATCCTCTTCTCGGTTTCTCTCCCTTCCAGTTGTCTGTGACAAGCCGCCTCTCACAGCCTGTGGTCCAGACAGCTGAATATCACTTCTGGCTACCAGATAAAATACAGTGTTGCATAATAGCTTTTTGACAGGGTTCTACTGTGAAACATTTTGTGGTGTGTATGTGTGTGGGTGTGGCTTGTCTGGGCACATGGGGGCAAGAAGCAGAGATTATTCTCCTCCGGGGTGTAATGTTTTTGGTAGTAGATGTCACTGGAAAGTTGTTTTAAAAAGCAAGATTTTTGCAAAGGGAACCAACTTTTATTTTTTTTTTAATTTTTTATTTATTTATTTGAGAGAGAGGCAGTGAGAGAGAGCATGAGCGAGGAGAAGGTCAGAGGGAGAAGCAGACTCCCCGTGGAGCTGGGAGCCTGATGCGGGACTCGATCCCGGGACTCCGGGATCATGACCTGAGCCGAAAGCAGTTGTCCAACCAACTGAGCCACCCAGGCGTCCCAGGGAACCAACTTTTAAATTAAGTACAGGAGCTGACCATTTTGAGGAAATCTGGAGGGCATCCTTATGCAGAGGGGAGAAGTTTCTGGCAGGAGATGTACCTGAGTCTCAGGATGTACTGGTTACTTCTGTATTTCATAAAATAGTGTTATTGTTTGTCCAGATTAGCTCTATGATAATTGGGCTGTCTTCATGGGCGCTCTTACCTGTGGGCAAGATGGCCTCACATGTGTGGCTGCATCAGGTTCAACTCCTCGCCCTGAAGGCAGCCCCCCATGCAGAGGGTCTGTGGGAGCTCACGCTATGTTCTGTTCCACGGGGACACAGGGAACATCAGCCACTCGCCCAGTGTCATGTCAGTCATGTAAACATCCATTACCTCATTTTATCCTTCCTTGAGAGTTGGGTTTTTTCTGCCATGGTCAAACTGCATGGTACCCAGGCCTTTGCCCCAGGGGTCGGCAAAGTCCTGCCCCCTTCTCAGCCTTCCTCCTCGTTCTCCCGAGGGCAGTGGAGGAAAGAAGTCATGTTAAAGCTGGGGGCTATGCCTGTATGGGAGACCATTCTAAGAGCCGTGCTCCGGGCCTGTGTTCTTGTGGAACACCCAGGTCCCTAAGTCTGGTGGGCTCGGTGACGTAGATAGGTGCTTTGGGCTTTGGAAGCAGAGTAGGGCATAGGAGTGTCTACCTAGGTCAGCTTGGGAGAAACCCAACAAATTACTCCATTTCCCTCTGTAGCAGTCTGTAGCAGTCCCTACTGTTGTGTAACAAATTACCCCGAAGCTTGAAACTGCCTTTTTAATTTACTTACAGGCTCCTTGGGTCAGGAGTTCAGATAGGGCATAGAGAAGACAGCTTGGATCTGCTCTACAGCAGCTGAGCCTCCAGCCTGGGGAGGATTTGAATTGGGGGCAGTGGGGGGGGATGGGCCAGAGTGATTAGGAAACCCTTTCACTCACATCTGACACTGAAGGTAGGACATCAGCCAGGACATCTGCAGGTGGCCTCGGCTTGAGACTTGGCCTTCTCACATCATGGCGGGAGTTATGCTTCTTACATGGCCCCTCAGAGCTCCCAAGTGCCACAGTTCTAGCAACCGGCTGGTACTGGCCAGCCATTTAGGCTCTGCCTCTGACACCACAGAGCGTTGCTTCCACTGTACTCTGTTGGTTGAAGCAGTCACAGTGCACCCAGATTCAAGGGGGCTGGTGACAGACCCCCACCTCTCAATATGGGAGTACTTAGAGGCCTTATTTCGAACCACATCTACACATCTGCGGCCAGCTGCTGCTGCTGCTGCTGAGGGTCCCAGGTCCCAGACAGCAGGAGGAAAGGCGTACTCCCTTCCCACTTCCAAAAAGAGAAGAGAACATGTCAAGTGTCCTTCTCTTCACTTCTTTAGAAACTGTTGGGCCATCGCCTGTGGGTGTCAATACTGAAGCGGGGCTTTGTATCAGGAATGTGGTACAGCCCCACTGAATGTACTTAGTCACTCAGTTAACTGATTATAGCTTCAAGGAAATCAGATTAATGTATACTAAACCAGACGTGAGTGAAATGTACAACTGGTAAGTTCTGATGCATGAACACACCAGTGAAGGCCCCCCCCACTGCAATCAAGGTAATGACTATTTCCATCACCCCTAACTTTCCTTGTCCCCCCGTAGCCTCTCCCCTGTCCCTCCCAACATTTCCCCTCCTCAGGAACCACCAGTCTGCTTTCTGCCACTGGATCGGTGTTCACTGTTTAGAATTTTCTATATATGTAATCGTATAGCATATGATACATATTCTTAATGTCTTCTTTCACTCATTGGTTATTTTGAGATTCATTCGTGTTCTCGTGTGTTTTTACTTTATTTCTTCATATTGCTGAGTAGTATACCATTGTGTGGATAATCCAGGTCATCTGTTTCATCTATCGATTGACTTTTGGGTTGTTTCTAGTTTTTGGCTGTGCTATAGAGCTACTATGAATATTGGTTTGCGGGTGTTTTTATGGACTGTTTTCTTTTAATTCTTGGGTAAATATATAGTTGTGAGATGGCTGGATCATAAAGTAGATACGTATTGACCTTTTAAAAAATTTTTTAAAGATTTTATTTATTTGAGACACAGAGCAGGAGCGGGGTGAGGGCAGAGGGAGAGGGACAGGTAGACTCCCTGCTGAACAGGGAGCTCAATGTGGGGCTTGATTCCAGGACCCTGGGATCATGACCTGAGCGGAAGGCAGATGCTTATCCAACTGAGCCACCAAGGTGCCCCTGTATTTACCTTTTTAAGAATAACTGTATTGTAACTATTACAAAGGATATTTTCCCTTCTTCCTTCATTCCTTCATTCCTTTCTTCTGTTTTTGGGTCCCTTGAATTTCCATATGAATTTCAGGATAAGCTTCTTCAATTTCTGTAAAGAAGCCAGGTGACATTTTGCTTTGAATCTGTTTATCAGTTTGGGGAATATTGCCATCTTCCCAGTAGTAAGTCTTTCGATCCATGAATATGAGATACCTTTCCATTTATATAGGTCTTCTTTAATTTCTTTCAGCAGTGTTTTTTAGTTTTCAGAATGTAAGATTTTCACCTCTGTTCCTCAACATTGTATTCTTTCTGGTGCTATAGTAAGTGGAACTGTTTCTTCTTTTCATTTCTAGTTTCTTTTTTGCTACTTTATAGAAAACGATGATTTTTGTTTCTTGATCTTGCATCCTTTGATATTCTATTAATTTAGTATTAATTCAGCTCATTTATTCAAATAGTTTATAGTGGGTTCCTTAGAGGTTTCTATGTATTAGTTCATGTCCATCCATGAGTAGAGCAGCTTTACTGGTTCCTTTTCTTTCTTTTTATTTTTTTAATTTAATTTTTTTCAGTGTTCCAAAATTCATTGTTTATACACCACACCCAGTGCTCCATGCAATATGTGCCCTCCATAATACCCACCACCAGGCTCACCCAACCCCCCCCCCCCCGCAAAACCCTCAGTTTCTTTCTCAGAGACCACAGTCTCTCATGGTTTGTCTCCCCCTCCAATTTCCCCCAACTCACTTCTCCTGTCCAACTCCCAGTGTCCTCCATGTTATTCCTGATGCTCCACAAGTAGATGAAACCATATGATAATTGACTCTTTCTGCTTGACTTATTTCACTGAACATAATCTCTTCCAGTCCCATCCATGTTGATACAAAAGTTGGGTATTCATCTTTCTGATGGAGGCGTAACATTCCATTGTAAATATGGACTATATGTTCTATATCCATTCGTCCGTTGAAGGGCATCTTGGTTCTTTCCACAGTTTGGCAACTGTGGCCATTGCTGCTATGAACATTGGGGTACAGGTGGCCCTTCTTTTCACTACATCTGTATCTTTGGGGTAAATACCCAGTAGCGCAATAGCAGGGTCATAGGGAAGCTCTATTTTTAACTTCTTGAGAAATCTCCACACCGTTCTCCAAAGTGGCTGCACCAACTTGCATTCCCACCAACAGTGTAAGAGGGTTCCCCTTTCTCCACATCCTCTCCAACACACGTTGTTTCCTGTCTTGCTAATTTTGGCCATTCTAACTGGTGTGAGGTGGTATCTCAATGTGGTTTTAATTTAGAAGTTGCTGTGGCCGATGTTGAAGAGGTTACTGCCTATGTTCTCCTCTAGGATTCTGATGGATTCCTGCCTCACGCTGAGGTCTTTTATCCATTTCGAGTTTATCTTTGTGTGTGGTGTAAGAGAATGGTCGAGTTTCATTCTTCTATACATAACTGTCCAATTTTCCCAGCACTGTTTATTGAAGAGACTGTTTTTTTTTCCCACTGTATATTTTTTCCTGCTTTGTCGAAGATTATTTGGCCATAGAGTTGAGGGTCCATATCTGGGCTCTCTACTCTGTTCCACTGGTCTGTGTTTCTGTTTTTGTGCCAGGACCGTGCTGTCTTGGTGATCACAGCTTTGTAGTAAAGCTTGAAATCAGGCAACATGATACCTCCAGTTTTGTTTTTCTTTTTCAATATTTCTTAGCAATTTGGGGTCTCTTCTGGTTCTGTACAAATTGTAGGATGGTTTGTTCCAGCTCTTTGAAAAATACTGATGGAATTTTGATCGGGATGACATTGAAAGTATAGATTGCTCTAGGCAGTATAGACATTTTAACAATGTTTTTTTTTTTTCTGATCCATGAGCATGGATCTTTTTTTGTCTTCTTCAGTTTCTTTCATGAGTGTTCTGTAGTTCCTTGAGTACAGATCTTTTACCTCTTTGCTTAGGTTTATTCCCCGGTATCTTATGGTTCTTGGTGCTATAGTAAATTGAATCAGTTCTCTAATTTGTTAGTGACTGTACTATTTATTTCAGTGATGTCTTTTTTCCTGTGCAGAGTGAAACCTTCAGTTTTGTTCCTAAGAAGGAACAGGTTATGTCATGAGTGTGGTCACTCAGAGCTATCTGACTTTCTCTTTCCCTGATCTGTTAAGCTCTCTGCCTCATTTGATATCACACCCAGCTGGTAGGCTTCACTAATTATGGGCTGATGGCTCTATTATTTTTAGCAGTGCCCTGGGGCATACATTGCTCCAAGTTTGAAGTAAGTTCAGCGAGGCATCATTTTTGTGGCAAACCTTTGAGATCCCTTCTAACCCCAGGAAGGCTGTCCTTACTTGTCTTTTGTCCCTCAAGTTTTCGCTGATGAACTAGCTGGCCTATCATTTAGCTTATTATTCTTAATTAAGAGGAGTTTCCAGCCTTCTGTTTGCTTACCACTAACATCGCCATTGTTTCTGGAGAGTGACCTTAGACTAGAGCTTTCCTGCACTCTGTTTCAAATAACACCAGCTTTCTGGAGAAAGCATATTGCCTTGGTCCCTGGGGAAAATCACAGAGCCACCGTGCTGGGCAGTTGGCAGGGTTGGTAGTTTCTGGTCTTCTCAGCTTGCCTTTCCTGGCTTGGAATATATGCCTTATGAGCAAGCTGATGGGATGGTGATTGGTGCCTCCAGTATTCTTCTGGGACAGAGCCTTCTTCTTCTGAGTGGTGGGGGCGAGGCAAAGGTGGGGGCGAGGCAAAGGCAAAAAAAAAATCTAATGGATGCACTCATTAGATTAGACTCTTCAGTTAGGACTTGGAGGGTTGGAGAAATGCTGGTGGCCTGCCCCTCCTGGTGAGGTGCCTGACCCCTTGATTGGCCGAAGGGTAGAAGAGCGCATCTCCTTGGTCTTGCTTGTCTGAAATGGAGCTTCCATCAAGCAGAGCTAAGATGGGATGGAGTGAGTGGTGGCTCAGATGTCACAGATTCTTGTCCTTCCTCCAGTGGTATTGTAGATGCTCTTGAATAAATGTTTCTTTATTTCTTGTATGCCCCTTAAGAAAATTTCCAGAGGTCTTCAAACTTTTTTTTTTAATAATTTTCCCCAGTGAGCCCCCCATACTCTCTTCCCAGAAGTGCAACACAAGTAGCTATTTCTAGCGGCTCATGGAATGAAAGAGAAAAATGGCCATGTTGGGAATCAGTGTTGTCATAAAATTGGCTCTTCTAGTCAGGAACTCTACATATCATAAATCTGAGGTTAGCTTGCCCGTGGCAGTGTGCTAGTGAAGGTGATG
>PISX010011765.1:0-63637 GCA_004024625.1 Mellivora capensis
TATTAAGAAAATCAGGGGCGCCTGGGTGGCTCGGCAGGTTAAGCCTCTGCCTTCAGCTCAGGTCATGGTCTCAGGGTCCTGGGATCGAGCCCAGCATCGGGCTCTCTCTCTGCTCAGCAGGGAGCCTGCTTCCATTTCTCTCTCTGCCTACTTGTGATCTCTCTCTCTCTCTCTCTGTCAAATAAATAAATAAAATCTTTTTAAAAAAATAATAAATTTTAAAAAATCATAAGGAAGAGCAAATACAATGACAGTACTGTAATATATTTATTGAAAAAATCCACGAGTAAGTGAACCCACTCAGTTCAAATCCATGTTGTTCAGGGTCAACTGTAATCTCAATGACAATCCATGCACCATCAGAGAAATTCCTTTTTCAATCCTGAAAACCCTATTTATTGCCCTAAATGGTAATATGACTATCTGCATTTTACAGATACGGGAATTATGGCTCAAAGAGAAGAAACAACTGGACCAAGATCTCTGAGCCCAGGTTTGGAGGCAGGACAAACACCGGTGTTCCGATTGCCAATGGCCGCCTAGCGGAGGAGACTGGAAATGGCCCACCTCCCAGTTCCCGACTGAAACAGTGGGTCTATAGCACCATGTTCAAACCATAGATGGTGAAGACTCTTTGCTGAGGCTAAAGCAGAATAAGACTATACTTGGAAAGTCCTGGTTTTAGAGTTCTGAGCTGGTAAAAATGCGAACAGACAATTTGACTCAGAGCCACCATCTGACCGTTCCTTTTGGCAGAAGCATGGGCCCATCGGGCACTGCCCCTTCCAAGTCTTGGTAGGTGAAAAGAAACCTCTTCCCATTCTCCCTCAATGCGAGTACACTTAAGCATTCACTCATTCAATGCACAGTGAAAAACTGTCCTGCCCGGAGAACTCCAGACCCCAATCAGGGAGAAGGAAACACACATCCCACACAAGGTTAGAGCTGGAAGGGCCCTGTCCAGGGTGCTGTGGAAGCCCAGAGAAGCAAGCAGGATTAAAAATCCAGGAGCAGTAGCTGAAGGCTAGTTGAGCCCATTCAACTTTCTTGATTCATAGATGGAGGTGGAGAAGGGAGCCTAGGCAGAAGAAGAGAGAAGGCAGAGGAGAGCTGCTGGCTGGGGGAGCAAGGGCTTAACTTGAGGCCATTAAAACAAGTCTGAGTCGGTATGCATGGGTCAGGCAAGGACACAGCCAGGATTAGATGCTGCTGCTCTTAGCTCCCTAGCCCGCATCCCTTGGCCAGGCTCCCCATTCTGAATAGCAGACAGGAATTGTAACGGGGTGAAACCAGGACAGCAGCCGACTAACACCTGCAGAGGAAAGCAGTCTGAAAACCCAGAATTTCATGGGACAGACAGGCCAGGATAACCAGGATGCTGAGAGAAAACAGCCCTAAGAGTGGACAGCAAGTTAGATCCAGTCTGCAAGAGTGACAGGGAGGAGGAAAAGGTGCTGACACCTGGGCCATCCTGCGGTCTTAGTGACTCACACCCAGGCTCACCTGGGCAGGAATCTTCCAGCTGGAAATGCACTGCCCAGGGTACACAAGGCACTTGCCACAGGCTGTGGTATGGGCTATCAGGAGAAAATACTCGCTCATATACCCAGGAAATCTGGAGAGTCAAGGCCAAAGGGTGGTGAGAAGCTTCAGGGCTTCTTAGAAGACGTAGGAGGTAAACACATGATCTACAACCAGAAGATTATGCACAGAATCAGGTTGCCGGCTAGGCTCATGCCCAGATTTGCATGTTCCTTCAGTTAGGCCCACTCCCCTCAATCCCCCAGTCAGAACCTATTAATCAAATGTGCAGGCACTAAGACCTCTGATTTTGTGAGGTCAAGAGTCACTTCATCATCCCTGCCTCTCCTCTAGGTGCCTGGTATAGCATCAGACCCAAACAAAATGGGGACTGGAGACTGATTAAATGCACTAAAGATAGAAAGTTTCTATTTAAAGCAGTTTGGCTAAATCCTTCAAAATAGGAAAGAATTCCACAGTAATAAACAGAATTACCCTCTAATGAGATCTGGTCTTAAAATTTGAGTTCCGCTTATTTTACGGAACAAACTTTTTTTTAAACACTGTGACATCAACGACTATGTATTTACCTAAACGGTTCCTTCTTCTCTCCTGAGCACACAGCCACTTTGCATTTCCCAGCCTCCTTGCCATCAGTGTGACCAAGTTCTAGCCAACAGGAGGTGAGAGGAAGTGAGCATCCCTTCCCCGCCCGGCATGTAAAATCCTCCCATGAGTAACTGTCCATCGTCTTTCCGCATGCACTGGCTAGAGATGGAAATGGAATAGGCTAGGTTCTAGAATCACCTGGAAGGCTCCCCATGAATGAGCCCACTGTACTCCTATATGGACAAGAAATAAATTTAAATCCTGTTAAGCCATCAACATTCTGGCATTTATCTATCGCAGTGTCCAACATTAGCCTAAGTAAAGAAGCTCTCACTATGTGCACAACACATGACAAGCCAGGCCGGGGTGGGTATGTACAGGTAAGAGCAAGTAAGATTATGCAGAGAAGGGCCCAAGGCTGGGAACATCCACAGAGACACTTGGTTCAGTGTGGATTTTTGGAACACTCCCCACCCCCCACCCATCCCCAGCTGCAACTTGGACCTGGCCATGAACACTCACTAATCACTTCTTCTCTACTCTCCCCCTTAGTGACCATTCTGCCAGACATTCAGACCTAACTGAGGGCCCCTCCTTTTTTTTCAATTAGAGATTGAGTGAATGCATCTTTTTGTCTTCATTTTCCTTGAGCTAATAATGTTCCTTAAAATCTTCTGAACTTGCCGTCGGGTCTGACAAAAAGCTTACTGAATGCCTTGCTGTAACCTTCTATTTCACTCAACCTTCTAAAGTTGCCTTTTATAGCAACGCGCATCAACCCTTCCATTTATACTGTGTTTTTGGCTCTGTCCCTTTCACGCATCACTTCTCCACAGTGCTTCTTCAAGTCCTCCCGTCTCATTCTCCCCTCTGCCCTGCTGCTGTTTCTTTTCCAAGAAATGATTTCCCTCACCTTCCATATATTTCCTCCCTTCCCAGTACCCCAGTCACCACCCCACTTACTCTCTGAGACACATTCCCTCCTTTCAAGCTTCCCTTTCCGTTCTTGTTCACTTCTGCCATAGTTAAGTCGAGCCATGTGGATAACTAATTAAAATTAGTTGGTCATTACATTCTTACTCTCCTGCCTCCTGTGGTGGTAGCCCGTTGTCTTATGATCTCCCCTGTCCTAATTTTCCATCATGCTAAGAGGGGGTAATAAAAAAAACCAACTTGTTTTTTTTTTGAAGAAAAGAAGCATCAACAATTTGTAAAGGAAATAAATTACTCAGTCAAAAGTATATTATGAGAATTGTCATGATTTGTTCTCAAGTTTTACCTCCTTAAACATTCCTGTGTTTGCCATTGTAAGAAATACACATCAACTTTTATCAAATCTCTTTATACATTTCAGACACTTGCAGACTCCATCCTTTCATTCCTATTTTTCCTCCGGGTGTTTAGAGTCCTGGCACTACCAAAGAGAACTGTAATAACAATGGAAGGCACAAAAATACTAAAATAACTTATGAAAGACTGTGAACCAATTAAGGAAGGGGCAAGATCTATGGATCTGTGTATCCAAGACTAAGGATACTTACTGTCATTGAGCATGAAATTGAGCCCCAAACTTCAATGCAAGCAGAGTTAATGACAAAGCAGAAAAAGAATGTGACAAAGGTTCCAATGGTTAATATTAGAAAGCATACTGTACATGACTGGCTTCTTCATTATTCTTGTAATAAAGTCATGGAAATGTTTCTAAGATATTTCTTTACTTCCTGCCTATTTGCTAAAAGGATATGACACAGCATAACATAAAAAAATCATTATCATAAAAATAAAGACAAGAGACCTGCTAAATGGGGATATATGTGTAGAAGCAGAAATAATTATAACTTTCTTTTAAAAGCTAGGCTGAAAGTAATGAACACAATTGAGTACAGAACTTAGCTCTGAGCTTCCCAGCACCCACTGCAAAGATGGAAACAAGGGAGTATTACTGAATTTTCCCTAATGGTGGTTGCAGAGATGATGGTCTCCTAATCATGAACAATGAGAGGATGTTATCCCATGGGTCTTATCATTTCCCTTCATCTTTAGAAAGAACTTTCCAAGGATTTTTATCATATAATCCTCAAATTCCTGGCATACTCTACCGTCCAATGGCTTCATCCTATTACCAGCTTTCTGCCTCCAAAGTGACTTTCCCTTACCCTTTGATTCAGTCATTTGGGTACCAAGACGTTGATAGGCACCCATACTAGCCATACCAACTGTAGTCTTGTTTGCATATTTTTTCTTTAGTTGCATTTTTATTTAATAATTTTGTGTCATTCTAGGAAGTCATAGCTTTGGCATGCTGGTTACAGGATGTTTTCCCTAACACACATTAGTAACATACATGGTAAAGATGATACCATTCTTGAGACTGTTAGTGCAGTTCTGATGTTGCCAGCTCTGCTCCCCTCACAGTTCATAGGGGAACCTCTGTCAGAGAATGTCTCTCTCCAGCTTCTACTCGACCCTGCCTATTTTAGTCCCAGATCATCACAGCTGACACACAAACTCCCTTGCTCTCTACATCTAACAGGATTGTCTTTCTGCCTTGTGAATGACCTCCTCTTTCCTCACATTTCACCTAAATTCCATCTTTCCCTCCAAGACTAGTTTAAGTCCCACCTTCTCCACGGAGTCCTTCCTGATATCATCCTTGAACCTGAACTTTCCTCCGCTGACCTCCCAGAGCACTCATCTGGCTCCTCACATGTCATTACACAGCAGATGTCCCTCAATGTATAGTGAGTTCTTCTATATATTCCCTAGAAACTAAGTGCATAGTAGGTGCCCAGTAAGCATGGAACCAAGTCAGGGCTGAGCTCTAAATTTGGAGCCAGGAGACTTGGATTTTTGGGTCAGTGACTCTTCAAGCTTCAGTTTATCCAGTTATAAAACAATGAAGAATTGGGTCGAGCAGGGATCTCTTTGAGGTCTCTGCCATCTTGGCCCCCATGTTAAACTCTCACTTTCTTTGGTACCCCACTGATTTCTGTGTCGATTCTACTTTGTGCACCCTGACTTTGGCTTTTTCTGCTGCAAAGGTGCCTTGCGATTTCTCTCCAGGGGTTCTACCAGTGGATTCATTAGCGGTCGGTAGCCATTCTTGCCTGTAAACAACTCCCTCTGCTCCTCACCTTCTGCTCAGGGCAGACACATCCCAGCATCCTGGACAGCCTTCTGTCCCCATTCTCAAACTGACCTTAGTATCTGCCGGTTCTACACGGCCAATTTTCAGCCTCCCTTTTCCTCTGCTCAATATCTTTGTTTCCCACCTTTTCCTTCCTCAGAATTGCAGGACATTTTTGTCCTGTATAAACAAAGACTTCTCCTGTTTTGGCACAGAAGCCACAGAGTATCAGGCTGTGCAATGAGAGGAGCATTCTGTTCTCATCACAGCTCTACTACTTACTAGCTCTGTAACTTTGGAAATACCGCTTAAACTTTCTGAGTCTCAGTTTCCTCTTCTATCCAGTAGGGATGACACTATCTGGGCTATCTTGTAGTCACCAGCTGAGACCACAGTGTTCTAAGTGTGGCTGTCAGCACCTCCTCCTTTTATTCCTTGCTACTTCCTGGGCCCAGCTCAAGTCAGCCCCCTGTCCCATCATCTCCTCTACCAGCTAATGAGGCCACTCCTGTGAACAGCTTTTCCTCAGAAGCATGTGCACAGCACTTTAGAGTTTACACATCATTGTCTCATATACTACCCTTTGAACTTCACACACACAAAAATTGGGGTACAGTTGTTAATCAGTCTTCAAAAAGGCAGAAATCGAGGGGTGCCTGGGTGGCTCAGTCAGATGGGCCTCCGACCCTTGATTTCAGCTCGGGTTGTGATCTCAGGGTTGTGAGATCAAGTGTCCGGCTCTGTGCTGGTCATGGAGCCTGCTTAAGATTTTCTCTCTCTCTCCCTCTCCTTCTGTCCCTCCTCTCCCTCTCCCTCTCTCTCTCTCTCTCTCTCTCTAAGGGAAAAAAAAAGAAGGCGATCCAGATACAGGCTATAACATGGATGGGCCTTGAGGACATGAAATGACATAAGCCAGTCACAAAAAGACAAATGCTGCATAATTCCACTTACAGGAGGGATCTAAAGTAGTCAAACTCAGAGAGACATAAAGTGGAATGGTGGTTACCGGTGCCAGGAGCAGGGGAGAAAGGACTGGGGAACTGTCACTTAATGGTAACAGAGTTCTGTTTTGCAGAATGAAAAGGTTCTGGAGATGTTGCATAACTATAACATATATGTGACTATACATAACACTACTGAATGTACACTTAAAAATGCTTGAGATGGTAAATTTCATATCACATACATTTTACTACAGTTAAAAAATTTTTTAAAGCTATCCAACTTTTTTTTTAAAGACTTTATTTATTTATTTGACAAAGAGAGAGATTACAAGTAGGCAGAGAGGCAGGCAGGGGGTGGGGGGAGAAGCAGGCTCCCCGCTGAGCAGAGAGCCCGATGCGGGGCTCAATCCCAGGACCCCAGGATCATGACCCGAGCTGAAAGCAGAGGCCTTAACCCACTGAGCCACCCAGGCGCCCCTATCCAACTTTTTTTTTTAAATGAAGTATAATCATTGTGGTCATTTTCCAGACGAGGAAACTAGGGCATGGACAGGCTCACCTAGGACATGCATCCAGGTCTTCAGATCCTAACCTTGCCATCCCTACTCCCAAAGCACTGGGGGGAGAGCATGAGAGGCACACCTGAGCCACAGGTATCAGCACGCACCAGTCCCTCCATGCCCCTTCAGCACAGTGCAGGAAGCCTGTTGGCCCTGACCCTAGAGAACCTCAGGCACTGCTGTCCTTTGTCCCCAAGACCAAGCTCAGCTCCCCTCTATCTAGCTCCCATTTGCATCTCTCATCAGCAACATCCTCATACTCTTTGGATGCCTGGCCATTGCCACGTGGCCAGCCCCCACCAGCTGCAGGCTGGGGTGAATAAAGCAGTGGCCCACACAAGCCGTGTTTCTCCTGCTTTGTGGTATGTGAACAAGTGCTGCCTCCTTCTGCTCTGCTCTCCCACCCCTTTGCTCTGTGTTTCTTTTATGTGACTCAGTTTAGCTGGCTCCTCTCAGGGAGTCTTCCCTGGTCTCATATGGAATTAAGTTGCCCTCCTCTGGGTTGCATTGAGCCTGCTTCTTGTCTGAAGCTGGTCATTCTGTTCTGTCATTGCCTCTTTCCCTTAGACCCTCAGCATTCAGAGGCAGGAGCCAAGAGTTACCTCCTGTTGTTTGGAGCCTTGAGTCAGTGGAACAGGGTGGGGCTGCACAGGTGCCTGTGGAATCACAAAGAAAGGACAAGGCCCCAGGCCAGGATGAATGTGGGAACAGAGCTGCATGGTGCTGCCTCTTCCAGTGCAAGAGATGGCTCATGTGAGCCACGGATGCTAGGGCACTGACAGAGGCTAGCGAGGGGTAGAAGCAGCAGCTGTCAGTGTGAGAAGGATGATGCAGGCACCCAAGTCATTTAACTGAGGAGGACATGGCTCTGGCTCTCCCAGCAGAGGCAAGAGCCAGGGCCTGAGTGGTTGTCTGAGGTTGGGAATAAACTTGCAATGTGGTTCGAACTTTCATCCTTCCCTGGATTCCCTCAAACTCCGGGCACCTGGACCAGCCACTGTGGTGACCTGCGCAGAACTCCCTGATCTGGGTGATCTTGACCAAGTCATTTCCTCTCCAAGCATGAGCATCCCCTTCTAAAATGCAAAGAGTTGAAATGAACGATCCCTGTGGTCCTTTTTAGTATTAATGTGATTATAAACATTAATGGTATTTTGTGGGGTTACTCACTATGTCCTATGTAGTGAAGGATTATTTATCTTAGATAAAAACAGAGAAACAAGAGGCATTTCTTTAAAGGTAAAGTTTCCCAAGGTGAGAAAACCACCCTCCTCTGGGCTGATTCGCCCCCTGGCCTGTACTTATTGGAGATAGAGACAGCTTGTAGTTTGCCAACATTCCGTTTCCTCTTATTTCTGGACCCCAACCCTCAGCTCTCTTTGTAGCCAGATGTGACCACATGGCTAGATCTAGAGGCTATGAGTTGAAGTGGTATATGTCACTTCCAGGACAAGACTTAGGAAGTGGATGTGCCTCTGTATATGCCACCTGGATGTAGGCGACAATGATGGCAGAGATGGAGCAGGCTTGGGTTATGGCGGAGGACTACCCACCAAGCAGGAATATTCACCTCCCACCACTCCATGAGCATGAAATGAACTTCTATGGGATGAAGTCACCAGGCCTGTAGGGTCTATTTGTTTTTGAAGCTGTGCCCATGCTAACAGATACATTACTATACCTCTAACCTGTATTTTGGGAGTGGGTGTCATATCTCTGCCGTCTGTTTGCCTCCCCTGCTAGCCTGAGCTCTTGAAGTCTCAGAGTCAGGTTTTACTTCTCCTCAAGCCTCCAGGGTCTGTGTCAGTGCCTGACTCAACAGCAGCTTGTTTATTTGGAAAAAATGTCCCAACTTGAACAGCCCCTTCTAGCACATCTTCTCTTTGTGGTCTTTGTGCTTGTCCTCTGCTCTACATGGAGGGGACTTACAGCTCCATCAGCTCAAACTGTTGGTGATAGCAGGGGCCTTGGTGACCATTCTCACCCAGAGGCAGCATGGGGGGCATTGGAAGCCGAGTGGGGTGGCCTTGGTTGTCCTGCTGACTGGGTGAGGCGTATTCCTAGCATACAGTTGGGACAGACTGGGCAGGCTGCACATTCCTCAAGGAACAACTATCCCTGCAATGAACTGTTCTGCTCAAGTGCCATTAGTGGCCTGATGTTGATGCTTACGACACAGACACTTCTTGTGACATCTCCCATGGTTTCTTGTCCCTTTGCCTTACCATCTGCTGAAAGCCTTTCTTTTCCCTGTCTGCTCCTTGTCTGCACAGCATCTTCTTCCTCTTTTTCCAGTAGCCTCTGCAGGGAGATGACTGCCTCCAGCAGCCTTGACTTGGTGGCTGGACCAGGCTCTCACACATATAAGTGGACATGTGGCACCATGGGCTTCTTCTCTGAACACAGACTGCCCACCATGCCTGTCTCCCAGAGAAGGACCAAAGAAAAGCTCCCCATTCCTGGCAAGTAGGTTGGCAGAAACCCTACAGGAACACAAGCTCCTACCATAACTGTGGCTGAGCCCCAACCCAGCTGGGTGCTTGTGGTGCTGACACCCACACGGGTTCCCATCAGCAGCTGATATGAAACCCTGCTCCTTTTGTCACCACCACCCCCACACAGACACACACCCATTCATGGGCCAGCAAGAAGCAGTTATGTGCATTGAATCCCTGGCTGCCCACCACATTGATAATAATTGATTTCTTCCTTCAAAAGGCATCTGTTAGGCAGTTAATGCCTACTTTTACCCTCACTCCCTTCCAAGCCTATAATCTCTCATCCGTCACCCCATGCCAGGCTGCCACTTTTCAGTGGAACAGCTAACCCACTGCTCCATGTTTAAGCTACACTTGGTGTCCCTAACTGGCTAACTTCAAAGAGCAATCACCCAGCCTTTTGTGTTGGTCTCCTCTCTCCTCCACCAGCAGGTCTGACACCAAGGCCACAATCCTTGCCACTGGCTAGTTTCTATAGTGTAGTGGTTGCCACATTCACCTCATAGTCTTTGCCACCAAGTGTGGCACCTTGGAAATGAAAATGGTTCTAGGGTTCCTCCTTAAAGGGATAAAGAATAGAGGCCCCACAGTCTTTCATTAGGTGAGGCCGTTCTTCTCCCCTGAAAGACCTCGCTGAGAAGTCAACATTTGGAAGGACTCTGCTCAGCCCCTCAGTCTTGACAGGTGCCCGGTGTTCCTTCTCTATCTAAAGCAGATTATGCAAGCCCTACTAGCCCCAACACCCACTGGAGGAAGCCGACTCTTCCATCTGTTCCAGACTGCACCTGCAGCATCTTTCCTGCAAGGCCCTCCCTGGAGCCCTGTATGGAGTTGATGTTGACAGAAAGAAACTCAGGGTCACACATGTCTCAGGTCTGATGGATGAATTTGTAATTCTTTCTCCTCCACTTCTGCTGATGACTCCCTTGATGGGTACATGTAGAAGCCAGAGCCCCAAATCCCAATTGCCACCTTCCCTGGCCCTCAACCTAAATGGAAAGACAAGTCCTGATAAAGTGCCATCAGCTCATTGAAATGTCCTAAACAGTGTTCCTGAGAGTATGAATAAGCAAACAAAATAAAGGCGAGTGGGTAGAGTTCTGGAGTCAAGTTTTCTTTACTACAGAACCTCCCAAAGCTCTAACACATCAATGCGTTCCATGAATTTCCAAGAAAGGGAGAGAGCACATTTCCTCAATGATGCTAAATAAATGTGTTTGCTAGATTTCACATATATATAATCAATAACTCTGAGGATTTAGGACCTATTTCTGGGTGAGGTAAGAGGATCAGAGAGGGGCAAGTTGAGATGCTGGTCATGACAGTGGTTAAAAAAATGGGTAGTGAGTGAGCAGGCTAGTGACGCAGCTAGTCCCCTCCCAAAACATGGTAGCACCCCACTACTAGACCCCAAAGGGAAGAAAAAAACAGGAACTCAAACCAGTTAAGATGTGAATATAAGGTCACATTTATATGGCACTTTCCAATTTACAAAACACATTCATACACATGATTCTATTTGATTCTCATAATGTCCTTACATAGTGGGCAAGGAAGAAAGAGTACCTCATTTTATGGATTGGCAGTCAGTAATTAAGTGGTTTGCTTAAAATCTCACAGGTTAGTGGCAAACCAAGAACCAAGATGAAAGCCTTCTGCCTTTCTGCCCATTGCTTCTCATTCCTCCTGCTGAATCCACTAGACTGAGCACCTGGAAGGCAAGGATGACTAAGAAGTGAATGAATGAATTGACCCACCATTGGGGTACCAACCCAAGAAGCCCAGTAGTCACTGGCACACAGAGGCATGGCTGTGATAAGCAGCAGAGCACTAAGACTTTGGTGACATGCGTGGGTGGGCATCTCTTCCTGGCAAATTCACCCCATACACTGGAAGAGGATCATGGTAAAAAGCAGAAGTTTGTTGTGGAAACCATGTCCCCCTTCTCATAGCTGGGCTCTGACTGGGACAACACAGAGAGATAGGTGCAAGTTTTCAAAGGGTAGGTCCAGCTGATTTCTAGGCATGTGGTCATGGTTCAGCAGTTGGGGCCACAGAGGTACTGAAAGAATATTAATAAAGACAAGGATGAGCCCTGTTATGGGCTAAACTGTGTCCCCACCCCCAAAATTTAAGTTGAAACTCTAACCCCCAGCACCCCAGAATGTAACTGTATTTGGAGATAAAGCCTTTAAAGAGATAATTAAGTTAAAATGCGGTCATTAGGAGGGGCCCTGATCCAATATGATTGGTGTCCTTATAAGAAGGGGACATTAGACACAGACACACAGAGGGAAGACCATGTGAGGACACAGAGAGGACCATCTACAAGCCAATGAGAGAGAGGCCTCAGGAGAAATGACCTTGATTTTGGACTACTAGACTCCAAAACCATGAGAAAATAAGCTTTTGTCATTGAAGCCACTCAATCTGTGGAACTTTGTTTAAAATGTTCTAGCTGACTAATATAAGGCCAAGGTCAGGCTGGGACTGAAGAAGGAAGTATAAGATGGCCCAGCGCCCTCTCTCCAGGGGGTAATAGTCCAGGTACACACCTCTTTGTTAAAGTCACAGGGCATTCATTCACTATGCCTTTCCTGATATTAAGTGTCTACTGAATATATGTATTATGCCAAGAAAATCAGACCAGACAAAGCATCTGTTCTCTCCCTCTAAAAACCTTAAAATGTGGTAAAAGAGTAAGATTAAAAACAGATTATGAGTACAGAGAAAGCACTGTTTTTTTAACACAGTGTGTGTGAAAGCCAGTTTGTGAATTATTCGTTTGAACCCAGAATGTTTCCCCAGAAGCAGTGAACTCTCTGTGGTGGCTCTGCCCCCACATAATTTCTGCAACATCCAGCCAACTGACATGAGTGACAAAAATCACCCTTACAGTCAACACTGTCCTTTCACCTACCCCACTTCTTTGCATTCTAGAAACGTCCACCAGAGAGGCAGGAGGACAACCTCAACAGCCACATTCCACAAGGGGGCCTGGAGGCCCAGAGAGCGGCTCTGAGACTCGCTCAAGGTGGCCCCTGCACTGGTAGGGCCAAGAGTCAAATCAGAGTTTCTGTCCCCAGGTCCCACATCAAGTGGAAGAAGAAGGAAGAAACTCTGTGCTTCTCCAACCCTCGCCCTGGGACTCTGGGTAGAGGGAGAGTGGGATATACCCACCAGGCAACGACATGTGGGGTCGGGGTATTTTATATTCAGAGGCCAGAATATTTAGACGGTGACAGGAGCTATCTGCTAAAGTTGTCACCATAAGCTAAAGGAAACTGTGATCAGCATATCCCAAAATTAGGGTCCTATCTGTATTTTCCTGAGAAGAATAATCAATCATTCATCATCTTGTATGATTAGTATCCAATACATTTCCCAGAATCTTAGTCCCTCTGGAATTCATACTTACGTACACGATTTGAATATTGAGATTCCCTTCTGATGAGTAATAATTAAGGACTGTTATGAACTCTTAAGGCTGTGTTTAAACAAATGTGCTTAACAAAGGTTGGTTGAGCACCAACTACATATCAGGTACTCTACTGGGTCTGGGGGAGATTGGAAGGATAATTCAGGGATGCGGCCTACCTTCAAAGACTTTAGAGTCAAACATGGTGGGGGCACACCAGTACACGGAAGACAGTTGTCAGAGGTGCCCTATGGTGACAGTGATCCTGTAAGTGTACCCCAAACTTAGACACTCTGTGATAACATTTCCTGCTCACCTGAAACAGCCTAGATTTAGTCTTTCATTCTAACATATGTACCGATCAATATCGAAGATGAATTAAACAGATGAAAATCAATCCTCAAACCAGTTTTTCTTTCCAGACCAAAAATTTTCATCAATAATAGAGAATTAAAAGATGCTACTAATGTCTGATGCCGGCATTGCACATAGTTCAATCACAGGTTGTGAGAATAAATTAGGAAGTAGAAACCCTTGCCAAGAGGCTCTTCTGCTGGCCTGTGGCAGATGGGAAGGGACCAGCATGGAGTGAGGAGTTCCAGAATAACTAAAGCTCCAGAGTAGAGCTAACAGCCCTGAGGAGAACTGTGCAGTCTGGGTGGCCACTAGTGAGCTGCTCTGAGGCAGCGGACCCAGAGCTCTATGGCCCGTTCCCTCGGCCAGGATTCTGGGCAGTAGGTTCCAGAATGCCACCAGAAAGCAAGCCAGACACACAGAAAACACACAGCGGTCTGCTTGGCTAGTTTGAAGAAGAGAGTTAGATAAACATTTTTGAAACATGGATATGGATGATATATCATGGGAGGTCAGGAATTACAGACTTTTAGTCACTGAAGACATTTGAATAGCAAGGTAGGTTTCCTTCCAGGACAACAGTTGGGACAACAGTTTTTCAAATGTCCTACCCCTGAGATACCCACATGGCCACAGCCACAAGTGTGCTCCATGTCCGCTCCAGCAGGAGCAGAAAGTCAGGAACCAGGCAGGGAGGGTACTAGAGAGCTACAGTTAGCAGAAGCCTTGCTTGAGGTGGTACCTGTGCCTCCTATGACCCTTCTCCCACCTCAGGTCTCCCCACCTTGGCAGCACCCACATGGCCCTGTGGCCCACGGTCACATACAACAGAGGAACTGTTGAGTCTAGTGACACTGATGATGTGACAGCAAGATCCTCCCAGCAGCACTGCCCAGCCCTGCCCTGAGCTGACGGAGCTTCCTGCCTTATGATTCATTCATTTATTCAATCAATCATTTCCTGTGCCCTGGTTTTGTGTCAGGCATTCTGCCAGACGTGGGAGATGGAGAAAGACGTGCGGGTGATTATTGAATCAGAGGCCCCTCCCTGGAGAGTATACTCTAGCAGGAGAGCCCTGCATTCCATCAGCAAACATTCTTGGAGCACTTGCTATGTGCCAGAGTGATGCTAGGCACTGGGACACCAATCCTGCCCCAGGATGCTCATAGTCCAGTGTGAGAGAGATAGGAAGAAGTAAAGTGATACGTACTACACAGGGGGTAAGCCCACCTCAGGGCCCTAGCCGCCAAGGAGAACTTGTCAAGTAGAAGCTGCATGCCAGGACCTAGCAAGGAGATAAGGAACTGCTCCTGAATGAAGTTTAACCACCAGAGCATCTGTAGGCAACAGTCTTCTGGGAGCGGGATGAGAACAAACCATGCTGAGACCCAGGATGAGGGAGGAGGGAGGACAGGTGACAGAGGACTGGGAAAAACTACTGGCAGTTCAGTGGAAACCATAGTAGTGATCCCACAGAGCAGCAGGCTAACCCGGGACTCACAGCAAAGCCTGGGAACAGGGGAAGTTCCATATTGTCCACAGGATGTGGCCAGTGGTCCCATTCCAGGAAGCTGAGGCAAGGCAGAGAGCAGAGGGGAGGGTCAGTTCAATGATGCTCCAGCCCCGCAAAGGGATTTGCCCACAAGGTGACCCATCATGTCTGGGGGTAGAAGTGAGAGAAAATGGCTAAGGCTTGAGCTCTGGGAAGAAAATGGTGGGTCTATCCACCATCCATGGGTCCCTTGATTAGTAATTTCTAGCCAAGTCTCAGGTCAGGGTTCTGGGAAGGAAGCTTTCTTTCTGAGGCTTGTAGATATCCCCTATCTCAGTGTGTGCTCATGTGGTACCACTCCCACCACGGGACCCTTGCCTTCCTGAACTCACCTAATCCTAATGACCTCCCGAAACTCTATCTTGAAATACAATTACATCCAAGGTTAGGGCTTCAACATACAGATTTTGGGGGCAGGAGGGAAGACACAATTTAGTCCTTAGCATTGTGGTTTCTCGAAACCTCTAATCCAGGCTCAGGTGCATCTGTAAGTCCAGCAAGAGCAGACACAGGCCCCATCCAGAGCAATGACACACGCCCCTCATGGTGACCAGAAATTTCTGCTAGATTGTGAGACACAATCTTTTCTCAAAAATCATTGGCCTCTGGCCATCAACACAGGGTGGGGGTTGGGTCCAGAGACTCTGGCATTGCCCAGGCCCCAGTTCATGTCCCAGCCCTGCCATATGTCCCTTAAGCAAGTCATGTCATCTGCACACATTGTGTCATCATGTGTGATGTGGGCCTGATTGTGGTGTCAGGTGGTTGTGGAGCTGCTTGAGGGCTTCACATGGAAGCACTTAGCACAACACCCAACTGGTCCTCAGTGCTCCAACAATGGTCATTCCAGGATCCTAGTTCTCATCATCACTACTATTATAATTTGGAAGTAAACTGCTTCTTTTCTGAATTCCGTAAAACCTGGTGTCACTGAAGGAAACTAGAATTTGGACTTAACGCATCCCAGGTTTGAGCCCCGACACCAGCACTTGCTTGCTGTCATCCTAGAAGTCCCTCATACCAAGACCAACTTTTACCATCTGTTAAAGAGAGGTAGTAATTCCCAGGCTTGTAGAAGAATAAAAGAGGAGGACAAAAGCAAAACTGCCAACAAAGTAGAAATGGCTGTGAAGTACAACCCTTTATCCACAGCTCCCAAATACAAAAAGCTCGAAATGCCAGAAGCTTTTTCGTAATTCCTGGCAGTGAGATCTGCCCTGAACTGACAGGAGGTTATTTATAATCTTCATGTATGTGCACATTCTTGTGCTTTGCTCCAGAAACATCCATGAGTTTGATTACAAGGCACTGCCTGGAATCCCACCGATGTTGTCACATGGTACACACATATGTGCCATATCCTCTTTAGAAACACCCGAAAGTCTGAACTCCAAAACACAACTGGCCCCAAACATTCTGGATAAAGGACCATGGACTCCTATGGGTAGCTCATCTTCTTCCTCACCAAGCTCCAGGAGGAGAGTGTGGGAAGAAGCTGGGCAGCTCCGGGCGATGGGTGAAGGTCCCATGCTTCCCAATGCAGCAGGCTGGGCCTCGAGGCACAGAGCTGGTAATCTCCAGGAGATGGTGACCTTCCATACTCAGCTCCCTTTGGGTCACCTTTGGCTGAAGCAACTAGAACAGCAAGGAAGAGACTCGGAGCTTCCTTTCCCTCCAGCTGCCTCTATAAAGTAGAAACCCTCCACCTTCCCTGGAGAAGCCCCACTCTGCCTTCCCAGCTCCAGAGTGAAGCTGGGCACAGATTCTGGTCCCCATGGCAACCGCTCCAATCTGTGTCAGCATGAAGTCGTCGGCTGCTGCTAAAATTAAAGGAGGGGGATCCCTCACACGTTTAGCCTTTTCTGCTCTTCGGAATCAAGACCCCAGGGAATTCAAAGACGAAAAGCTGAACTTGGCAGCAGTGTCCCAGTGCTCAACCGTGCTGGCCACTGGGCTGCTCTGGGGCACAAGGGGCAGGTGTGAGGACAGCACTTACCCTCAGGTGGAAGGGCTCACCACTGGCCTTGAACCTGACCCCATGCCACTCCAGATGGCTTCATTGTTAAAACTCTGGAGAAATATATTCTGCAACCTCTCTTGGTACCTTACTCTAGGATTTATTGAGTCTCACTGAGTCTACTGGGAAGACAGGCCTATTTTAAAAATTTCATTTGGAAGGATAAAGTAGGGGAAGGAATTCCAGAGGGAAAGGAGAACTGACACTTATTGAATTTCTTACTGTGCACCCTGAGACGTTATTGACATCATCAACTTTAATCAGCATTGCAAGCCTGTGGATGTTGCTACCATTTTACAGCTGAAGAAATGAGGCCCAGAGAGCTCTAGTTACTTCTCCAATGCCACACAGCACTGGAATCCTGGGATCAGAATCCAGACTAGGATTTGGTCTGCCTTTCTACCTGTTCTTCTCCACTATGCCGCCATGCTGCCAACCACGTGTAAGGGGCAGCTTCTTCCTGTCACCAGACACCTTGAGGTCACTTGTAGTTCTAAGGAAGTGAAGGTTTGGGGGAGAAAGTGTGTGTAGGTATGATGGGGCGGACTTCCCAGGACCCAAGTGTCACCAATCCTTCCTGTGAGTTCTGAGACTATAGAGTGCCCAATACAGAACACGGATCAGATTGCCAGTTCTTTTTGCTTCTGCCTCTTCACCCTGAGAGCTGTTCTCTGGCTACAGGGAGGCCCTTGCTGGAGGTTTTACAGAGCATCCCTCCCACCGCAGTTCCTCTGGGTGACCTTGGCCAGCAGGGTCCCCTTTGGTAGTCCTACCAAGCCTCTGCTCTGTGAGGGCCTGCCCTGGCAGCGGCATTGAAGCTGGAGACCTCCCAGGCCTCTCAGACCTCCCAGGTCTGACTGTTTGCAATTCCAGGGTCCTGGCTAGACAGCCACCCCTCTCAATCCTGATGGAGTGAAATAAACTTCCAAACTATATGGCCACAAGTGCACACAAACAAGGCAAAGGCCTTTACTTCTTCCCAACCAGCTCAGAAAAAACAGCTTGCCCCATTCCCTTTGTCAGGCTTCAAGGCTCCCTGCTCTTCCACCTTCACACATCTCTCCTCCAAAGGCCTCTCTCTGATGCTCCCCACCCCATCCCTGCTCCAAGCCTCTGAACATCAGTACAGTGCTCCCACTGCCCAAAACTAACCCCCTGCCCAGTGTCTGCAGGCCCCGTGCCCTCCCTCATGGCCCAGTCCCATGCTGCCTGCCCTGCCCCCAGAGCAGAGGTAATGCCATCCCTGATGGCACTCTGACTAGTCTGACCAGAGCACTCTTGTCTCAGAGTGAATACAAGTAAGTTTTTCTGCCTTCGCCCCCAAGATCCTCCAAATGAGGTAGTTTTGTCCTAGGAGAAGTTCAACACCTGACAATCTGTTAGGGCATGGACATGCAACGGGGACCTCAGCAGTTTAGGTGGGCATGTTGGTACTCCCCGGGGTGTGTCTGGCCCCTCTTGCAGCTCTTCTCCTGCTGTTGTCCCCTCACGTACTGTCCAGTACTGCCCTGCTGCAGTTCCCAGAGCTGCTCCTTCTTTCTGGCCTAAGGATCTCCCTGCCCGAGGCCCTGTGTCCTTGTGCTGGTTCCTTGTCTTCTTCCCTCAGCTGACATGGGCTTTCTCTGACCACTGCCTTATCTAACAGGGGTCCCCATCCCACTGTCTTCTGATAAAATAGCTATTTCTGGGGCGCCTGGGTGGCTCAGTGGTTAAGGCCTCTGCCTTCGGCTCAGGTCATGATCCAGTCCTGGGATCGAGCCCCACATCGGGCTCTCTGCTCAGCGAGGAGCCTGCTTCCCCCTGTCTCTGCCTGCCTCTCTGCCTACTTGTGATCTCTGTCTTTCAAAGAGATAAATAAAAATCTTTAAAAAAATTAAAATAGCTATTTCTTTTACTCCACCCCCTACTGATGGGTACAGAGCTACTCACGCCCTCCCTCCCCAGTTCCCTGTGCCTGATAGAGACCAACTTTGGGATAAGGATAAAGGCTGGTCTCAATGACAGTCCAAGAAGGTCCTACCAGTTGGCCACTGAGAGCCCATCTGGAGGTTCTTGGCATGCCAGGGTAGTGAGAGGGGAAGGGGATGCTCACCCAGTCAGCCCTGCGGGCCTCCAGCCTTACAGCTGTGGGATTATGAAGTGGACACTTCATAATCAAGGTGGTGGACAGACACTTCCCATCAAGGCCCTGTCCCCACAAGATGTCTATTCCAACCTACTTAGGGTAATGGCCAAATACACCTTCTGATAGCCAAGGCAAAGGGTCACAGGGACCATGCCAGGATGACTCTGGTGGACAAGAGAGTGAACGAGGCAAGAAACAGGGCACCAATGGACCTTAAAAACATCAAATATTTTGCAGTCTGAGCTCTGCTCCTCTGGGGACAGGGAGCAGGATATGAAGACCACACCCTGATTTCCAGCCACTTACTCACAGGGAGGAAACACCTCCTCCGCATCAGAATAGTGACCTCTGATGTGCACCCAGTGCACACAGCCACATGTGGGCATTTCCCTGTTGGTCTGCAGCAGCAAAAGGAAGTGCGTGTGTTGGAAGCAGGGGTGGGGTATGACCTAAATGTTTACCAGTAAATGAAGAAATCTTGGTGTATCACCAAAGAGTTTGATTATGGGTTATATCAAACAACAGAATAAATGCAACTATTAAAAATAATGAAATAGATCTATACCTTCTGACTTGAGAAATGTCCATTGTGCAAAATGCTGCAGAACAATATGTGAAACTAACCCCCTGCCCAGTGTCTATTTTTTTTTTTTTTGTAGAAAAAAATATATTATCTAATTTTTTTAAATAAAATCTGCTTTTCTGCATATGAATTTGGGTAAGCATACAGATAAAGTAGTCTGGAAGTTGACACCACACTACTAGTTAACAGCTGTCACCTCTGGGATGGGAAGGGGATACTGGAGCCAAGAGAGGGGCAAGGAGGAATGAAGATAATGTGATTTTACTTTATACACTTTGAATTTTGTTACGAAGCTACATAACAGTTTGTCATAAAAACCAATAAGGGTTAAAAAATTAATAAATTCAGTAATCACCAAAGGTGCCCAAATACCCTGAAAGAGTGCATGCTTGAGATCAGCATCCACCCATGAATGGGCAATCCCCTGAAAAGTGTCCAGAAACCCA
The DNA here is from genome assembly GCA_004024625.1 of Mellivora capensis. Lineage (NCBI taxonomy): Eukaryota > Metazoa > Chordata > Mammalia > Carnivora > Mustelidae > Mellivora > Mellivora capensis. The sequence continues at coordinate 19,755 of PISX010011765.1, forward strand.
CCTCATAAAGCAAGTAAAATGCCCACTTCCAAATTTTAATGGATATGTATGTTTTGTTCTTGGCCTAATTAGAAGAGCTTGGGCCTCTCCAGGCATTTCAGCCTCCATTATAAGATAGCTTCCCAGCAAACTAACGAAAAGAGATCTCTTCTCACGCAATTTGTCCAAGCTACAGCGTATGCCAAGTCAGGGATCTGTCTCTTTACAAGAAAGGACAGATTTTAGGAGGAGGGTAAAGAGAGAGGAAAAAAGAAATCAGAACATGTCAAAAGAGATATCTTTTACAATTCCACTGACCTGATTATGGGGCTCATTTTAACAGTTTAACTATTTATCCATTTCTCTCAGAAGAATGTAATAATCAGAACTTTGAAGATGTCAAGTCAGTGGTCAAACCAGACACTGGTTTGAGTCTGTCTGCAGCCCATCGTCCCGGTGACAAGGTAGGCAGGTGCCCCTGGCTGGTCTCCAGGACCATCTGTACAACCCACTTGCACTTCCGTCCAGTTAGTTGGTCAAGAATTCTCTACTGAGCATTGCTTGCGCCAGGAAATAGTTTGGGGGAGGAGACAGATCACTCCTGTCCACAAAAAGCATATAACCTCATCAGAAAAAAAAGACCCCCCCCAGAGAGAATGCCATAATACCAGAGATCGAGGCTATCTGGTGGTTTTTTGCAGTTTACACAAGCCTCTACAGGCACAATTTGCCCATTTTGGCTGCCAACCTCTTTGGGAAGGAGAACGGAGCTGCTATGATCCCCATCTTTCATGTGAGAAAACCAAGGGGCATAGAATAAGAAATGTATAATAAAATTGCCACAGCGATCCCAGCCTTCAGAAACCACCGTCCTGGTTAGTCAGCAGCCATCAACATTGAGGCAAGACCTTCCACCCACAAAAATATTACAACTCGCTGAAAGCTCAGATGATGGTTAGCCTTTATTAGCAATAAACAGTTTTTTAATTAAGGTAAAAAAATAAATGTATAATAAAACAACAAAGTGAACATTTATCGTTGGTAAAGCATCACGAAGGAAAATCAGCAGTCTGCAGCGATTCAGGACAAAGCCCTCCACAGCAAAACTCTGGGTAAGACTGAAATCATTCATTCTAGGGAACAGTATCACAGGGAACTTCTAGGGGTAGAGAGGTAAGTACCCCCACATCCTAGGGTACCGACCTTAAAACTGGCATAGTTTCGATGAACAGAAGATCATATTCTGGGAAAAGTAAAAATTACTGAGAAAAGCATGAAAATCACACTCTAAAAACTGCTGCTCCCAAGGAAACTGGAAAGTGCCAGAGAAATCCAGAAGGTGGACTTTAACTTCAGCATGACCTGAGCTTCCTAATGCACTAATCACACAGATGGAATAAATCTATTCCTGCAGGGGCAGAATTACGCGGTTCACTGTGATCCAATGTCAAATAGGTTATCCCTTGATTAAGGTCTTAGTATGGATGAGAGTTTTATTGAAATGATTTTCCATTATCTGCACAGCAGTTCATCACAAATGTATTTGGCCAAATGTATTTCAAATATGATTTGATCATGCATCAAAATTGTGGGCATTTAACTTGTTTTAATCAAGAAATTAAATGCATCTTGCCTAGCCTCCTCTCCTGGGACTGTCCTATCTCAGGAGCTCCCGAGCCTGCAGGCTCCAAGGAGCCTTCAGTGGCAACTCCGCTCAGCCTGGCTTCTCTCTTCTCTCCCTATGGCTCCCCACCCTGAGCTCTGACCATCAAGTTGAAAGGGAACCTTACAATCAAAGAAGACGTAAACAAGAATAAGCCCTGTCGGCTTAGTGGGGAGATAGAGAAGCTTTAATGTGCATTAATTAGTATGGGGCTTACTCTGCAATAGTTCATTAGGAGTCAATGTGAGTCTCACTGTTTCCCCCAGTGCTACTCGGGCTGCACCCCCACCGCTTCCATCAAAGGCAGCAAAATCACATGCTCCTTGTCCTCTGAAGCAGGGTGAGGTGCCAGCCAGCCAGAGGGGCAGTACAGAGTTCACTGAACCCAACCGAGGATGCGCCCACCTACTTGCCCTCTCTGCTAAGACCGGGATGTCCTATGGCCAGGGACCCCATGTGGAGGAGAGCCAGAAGTCAGACCAGTGCAGTTTTGGCTCTGCTACCCAGGACAGCTCCTTCCACAGCCAAATATGCCACTGTATGGCCAGGAGCAGTGAGCTGGGAGCTGGACATAAAAATTAAAGAGATGATTTCTTCTGAATTTAGAAGGGTGGTTCGCCCTTGCTTGTGGGAGGGTGTCTGTGAAGCCTAGCTTCACTCTTTGTAAGCTCTTGCTGACAACTGAGAGTCCAGAACATCTCACTTTGTTGGGGTGGGGCTTAAATACTAATGTGTAATCACTTGGTATCGTCTTATAACAGCAGGAGCAAGAGTCAGGAAAAGTTAGAAGGGGCTTAGTTAAGACCACTGGCAAATGTGAAATCTGAGCTGAAATAACATGGGGTTCAACTTGCAGCCTGGGAGAAGATCATGAAAAAGTCACGCCAAAAGCCTCCCTTCAGCCCTTGGCACCCAGCTTTCCTGAATTCCTCCAGATTAAGACACTGCAGAGACTTGACAAAGCCCACATATTCAGTGGACACACCAGGCTTCCTTGAACAAGGATAGAGGCATAACGTTACTCTGATAACTCAGAGTTCAAGAACTAAAGAGGAGCAAAAGAAGCCAGAAAGGAGGGTTACCTGGCTGGCTCAGTTGATAGAGCCTGCAACTCTTTTTCATCTCAAGGTCTTAAGTTAGAGCCCCACAATGGGTGTGGAATTAATTAATTAATTTTAAATAATTTTTTATTATGTTGTTAGTCACCATACAGTACATCATTAGCTTTTGCCATAGTGTTCCATGATTCATTGTTTGTATGTAACCTATTAATATAAAATAAAATTTGGGGACACCTGGGTGGCTCAGTCATTAAGCAGCTGCCTTTGGCTCAGGTCATGATCCCAGGATCCTGGGATTGAGCCCTGCATTGGTCTCCCTGCTCAGCAGGAAGCCTGCTTCTCTCTCTCCTAGTCCCTTTGCTTGTGTTCCCTCTCTCTCTGTCAAATCAATAAATAAAATCTTAAAAAGTATATAAATAAAATAAAATTTAAATTTAAAAAGCCAGAAAGGGTCCTAGTGGTGGACTTTGATCTGCTTCTAGCTTTCTTCTACAAAAGAGAGCCTGAGAAAGGGGAGCAAGGCTTTCCCACCTCAGGTGTTAAAGGCTGCAGCGTCCTCACTGGGGTCTAGACTTTATTTTTATTACATTCCAGGGTGCACTATCCCCAGCCAGGGTCAAAGCTTTCCCTGACAACCTGCCTGGGCCAGAGTACAAAACACTGGTGCTGGGCAGGGTTTCCCCTTTGGGGCCTGGGAATGTCTTCCTGGGGGACCAGGCAAGGAACTAGTTCAACCTGAAAAAGCCAACTGCATAACAATGTTAATACCAATGTTATATGTCAAAGTTAAATATTTAAAATCAACCTAAGCGCCCAAAATGAAGGGAATGCTTAGTATCAACGAGAGCTCTGGTAACCTGTCATAAAAGTAATTATGAAAAACACATAACTATAAGGGGAAGCAATCTGAATATTATATTAATTAAGAGGGGGAACACAAAATTGTATGCCATTAGGATTATAACTATGTATTTCAAATTTTGCAAGGGAATGCAGAAATATATATTTTTAATATTTCTGCATTCCCTTGCAAATTTTAATTTATTGAAATACATTTAAATAATTTGATTAATTTAAATAAATCTAAATTTATTCAATTAACTTAAATAATTCTAAATTTATTTGATTTATTTAAAGCTCTTGAGGTAGGGAGATTATAAGTTTTTTTTTTAATCTCTTCTAATAATATGTTATGTTTACAATAGATAACATTGAAAAAAATAAGAAGCCTGTTAAGAAAGGGGTCCTAGATGGAGGTCCCTAAGTCCTGGCTCCTGTTCCTGTCTCTGGTCCATCGCACCTCGTAGCCTTGGACACACCTCGTGGAGCCTCAGGTATCACAATTATATACTAAGTAATATACACAGTGTAACTCAGTTGATAGAGCTGACTTCCTACAGCTTCGTCCACCCACAAACAGTGTTAACTGACCCTAATTAGACCATGACTTCGACCACTGATATTTATCAAACCAAAAGAGCTGGAAATCTGGCCAGAACACCACCTGTGTATACTGTGCCCTCAAGAGCTCAAAGCAATTTGCCACATACAATTTCAGCCATGCTTGATTCTCCTGTGCACAGATAGAAGCTACTAGATTGCTTCAAGCCTGGGTCACTTGGCACTTCCCAGAATTTAGGTATGATGTAGACTACCATTTATAAATAAAACTCCTGCGCCTCAGAATCCCACCATTCACCACAGAGCGTATCCTAATTGGGAGGGGAGGGGGAACTATTTACTCAGACAGCAACTTCCAATTTACATAGCACCTCACGCTAATGAAACGTCTACCAGAACTTAATGATGAGAGGAAGGTGTAAATTTAGAGCTCCACCCACCAGCCTGCTGTGTTTCTGATTCAGTCCAAATATGTTTGAAGTAAGTTACGAGACTTCACCAGCTTTCCGAGTTAATGTGTAGGATCTATTTTTTCCCTTTTACAAAGAGGCACTTGCCAGTAACAGTTTCGCTATTTCTCAAGACTCAGAGAAGGTTCTGCGTTCTCTTCTGTGGCAGTTACTGGGACTACCGCCAGCTTCAAAGGAAAGGGGAGGCGACTCACAGGAGAGGAGATAGAAGAGAACTCTAATGTCCTTTGTCTTCCTTGCGAACTTGCAATCGGTCAGCTCCCAAGGAAACATTATGTCTACAAAATATTTTCTGAATAATGGAATCCAAGAGACACTCATGATCTATCTGTGAAGGAAATCCCAGTCACCTCAAAACAAACCTTTGGAATCTGAAGCCCCCCATATTCCAGCTGCACCCCTACACTGTTTCTCAACTCCCACCTCTCCCTCTGCTGGCACAGCCTTCCCTCAGCCCTCCTCTGGGCCTGGGGTCACTGCCTTTTCTTTATTCCAGGGTCTCCTTTCAGGCTTTCCTGACCCTTCCAGGCCTGGCCCCAACTTCCCCATCACCCCAGAATGGTCTGCATAAAGCTCTATTAGTATGAGCACTTCTCTCATTCCATTACCCCTACAAATTTACCTCAATGCTCCCCTGTTTTAGATGGGAAATTATTTTAGGGCAGGGTCATGTCTTCTTCATCTCTATGTCCCTAGCAACAGGCAAAGTTCCTTCTTCGATTTAGCAGGTATTCGTGGCGTGCCTCTGTTCCTGCTCTCAAAGAACCCACAGCCCTGTACAGGGGAGCTGGCCTGGGGAGAGTGCTTGGGACATGTTCATTCAGTGTGAAGGGGATGTATATGTGTGTGTGTGTGTGTGTGTGTGTGTGTGTGTATGATGACTGCATAGATCCTCACATCAATCTCATGCGAAAAGCTAATTTTCCTTATTTTGTACATGAGATCACCAAAATACCCAAAGGCATATTGGCCAGGGGTGGAAGAGTGGAGAGTGGACAATGATGGTAGGTCACCACAGGTGACCCCAGTGTTGTGTTGAAAAAGAGAGCGTACCAGAGATCAGACTACTGATAACCTTTACTTCCTGGGCCAGGCTTGGTCAGCCATGAGCTCAGACTGCCACCCACCCACCTCTCCTCAAAGATTCTTATCCCCGGGCTGCGAGTGTGGACCTGGGAGTGGTAGTGGCCTCCATTCTGCCATTTCCCCCACTTTCTTCACACATTCGCTCCAATGATCTCTTCCAGAGGAAGGCTCAATCAGGGTAAGTTGACTCAACTCTGTTCCCTTTGCTGCTGGCGTCAATATCCAACTCTTCGGAGCTTTTAGTCAGCCAGCGTATCCCAGTGCAGTTGTCTGTCAAAGATCTCCCACATTGCTTCTGTTGAGCACATCAGCAAGACTGCTGTTTCCCAAACTTCCACAGAAGTTCTGACTCAGAATCACCTAGGGAGCTGTGAGAATGCACATGAGCCTCACCCCAAATCTACAGGATCAGAATGTCTGTGAGTCGTACCCAAAAATGTGTGCAGGGGGTGGGCAGGAGTGTCTGCAGATGGGGACTGAGGAGTCTCTTCAGGTTGGGATCTAGGGTTTCACAAACCCCTCTGGGAATTCTAATGCTCACTGAAGTCTGAGCAGCACTGACAGAAGGAACTGCAGTTCCCCTTCAGTGAGTGGGCCCGGGTTCCCTGGAGGACACTCTCCATACATGCTCACAGCGCTGCCAGCTGTCCACGTTCCCTCAGTTGAAGAATTAAGAGTGAAACCAAATGTGTTTTTGAAAAACAAGTAGAATGCATGTCCCTAACCCAGACTCTTGCTAAATGCACTCAGTGGTTTGATGAATGGGTGCCTAAATAGAAGCAATTTTTTTTATTTAGAAAGAAAATCACACAACAGGTAAAAACAGAAGTTGAATTTGGCTGACCCAGGGAATGCTCTGGAGGTCTAAGAACTAATGAACCAGGGCCCAAATCCCTGCCATACAGTAGATGCCTAAGCAGTGCTAATTGTTGTTATCCATAAATGACAGCCTTCCGCAGAGGTGGGCATGAAATGCGGAGGTGCTTATCAGAACTGTATCTTGTCATTTTATTAGCACAGCCCCTGAAAAGGATCCTAATGTGAGGAAGACAATGCATCGTGCCCAGCCCACAATAAGGTAACACTGAACTGAGACATCTAAATGTGAGAAAGAGGAAAAAGCTGTCAATGGTACGAAGTCAAGTTGCCCACGCTGGAAAGCAGCATGGTGAGGTTAAGTGACTTACCTCAGCTACAAAGTAAATCCCCAGCGGAGGCAGGAATATAACCCAGGTCTCCAGTGCCCTGTTCTGATAGTATCTTTTTTCTAGATCTTGCTGATTCCTCAGTGAAAGGGGAGACTTCAAACAAAAAGTCAGCACAGTAGTTTGGTCTGCTATGAAGAGAGGCACTAGTGTGGCTGCTGCTTGCATCCTATGAAAAGACTGAATGCTAGAAATATCTAAAAGTGAAGAGACCTTGGAGGTCACCTGGCCAGATCTGTCCTGCAGAGATCAGTCCTGTCCCTTGAAATCTTCGGGGCATGGCCCGGGGAAGAGACTGCCTCCCACAGAGATCTGCCTACACTGTAGGGCTGGAGGTATGAACAAGTGGAGCCCATGAGCCCCCAACTGCCTCTTGCCCCCCACTCACTCATTCTCCTCTGTCTTGTCCTCACCTCACTCTGCTCCAAGGTCTGAAATCTGGTACATGTTAGAAGTCTTTCTTTATAGTGTGCTTCCTTTCCTCCTACCAAATCCTATAACATCATAATGTGGGAACTCAGTGTTTAACTATTGCTAAATTTACCCTTCCAGGAGACATTCAATGACTGTCTCAGTGAAGAACATTTTTGGATGCTGTTACTGGTTAACCGCCCACATCCGTTCTTTCCCTTCTTCCTTGATAACAAAAATCTGAACTTGATGATTTTGTTCGCCTCAGGAAAACTGATGGACTTCAAGCCTGGGGTAATTCTAATTTCTCTCTGTCAATCCCAACAATGCCATTCCTCCTGCCAGGCATTAGCATTAGGCAAAGCAATATGAAGGATTCTGGCCAAGAAGACATGGTGGAAGCTCCCTGGGGGATCTTATGGAAAGGGCTCCTCCTCCTAAAAGAGAGACACATGGAAAGAGACTTATCTCTTCTTCTGCTGGACACTGTCATATCTGAAAACTACCCTGGGGTCAGTGAAAGCCATTTTGCAAGAGGAGGGATGTCTGGGAAATATGGTGAAGTAGGAGGACCCTAAGCAATCACAAAGGGAGCCAGCCTGACATTATGATGACAGCAGAGCAAAAAGATGGAAGGAACCTGGGTCTACACTGTCATCTTTGAGCTATTGAATTGACCAATCCTAGCATCACAATACCTAGTGACTTTGTGTTCAATGGTATGATGCATTTTCCTTATTATATAGGCTACTTGGAAGTGTGTTCTCTGCACCTGTAACTAAAGGGACTCTAACTGATTAGCAATCTCCCTTCTCTTGGCATTTAGTTGAGGAGACAGAATATAACCAGTACCAATTTCCAAACTACACATAGAACCAACATAGTACATATTAGTGTAAATGTTTAGCAGCTTTGAGATTCTTCTTATGTGACTGGAATGTAAATTAAATCCCCTCAATTTCTAAAAACCTAAATCCCTGGTGGAGCCTTTTACATTTAGACCACAATAAATGGCCCCCTGGTAAATGGGATATGCATGATGTTTAATGGCTCTGGAGGAAGGACAATCATATAATACCACTGTGTTTATCAGCATAAGCCAGCAGGCTCCCTGGGACAGGGAGAGGCTGCATATTAACCAAAGACTATGTTCCTTTTACTGTAGGATTGTTTCAATTCAGGAGAACCCAAATTATTTTTTCTTGATGGTGGAGAGTTTGGAGGTCAAACCATGACTTCAAAACAAAATAAATACAAGTAATCAATGCCTCTGTAGGTTTCAATGTAAGCAGGCATTCAGAAAAGGCTACCTGCATTCATGCGGAATTGTTGTCCTTTTCTTGGACCAATGACTCTAAGTCTGAGGTTCAATCTGAGCTCCCTGACCCTGAAGAAAATCAACAGGTCCACCTTCAAGAGCAGAGGAGGCCAACTTAAGTGGTTCCGCCATAAGCCTCTCTCCCTGGGCTTTTTGGAGCACTTGGATAGCAGAAACAGAGCGTTTTCACCAGCTGTCCAAGTCCTATGTATTTTGAGGAGAGAAATGAAATAGTCAGTAATTCTGGCCTATGGGGCATAGATATTAGACCTGCTCCCATGAACCAGATGGTAAAAGTCAGGGTTCTGCTTGGTAGAAGAAAGACCCAGAAGACTGTCAGGTCTGCCAGTGTTTTGCATGAAATCTCAAAAACCTAAGAGGTGGCCATTCTGCTGGAGGGATGAGATTAAGCTCAACGTGAGAAATTACCTGTAGATAGAGAAAAGCTACACACAAGGAGGGGACAAGGACAAATTGTGGAGTCAGATGACCAGGGTCCAAATATCTCTGCCACCTTCCAGCAGATGACCTTCTCCAAATCATTGTTACTGCTTCCATCAGCCTTTCTCTTCTCAACTGTAAAGTGGGGACATTGACCTTAGTGATAGCTAACTCTTGTGTTGCACCTTCCAAGGGCCAGACAATGTCCAAGTGCTCCACACAGATAAACTATGCTGCTTCCCCTAGTTGTTTCAAGGCTCAAAGGAGATGGCTGTGAGGGAGCTTGTGACTCCCTTAGGCATGGGGGAAAGTAACTTCATTAAAGTAGGGTCCAGTCTTCCTGTTTTCCTTCTCTAGAGGCTAGACTGGTTTCAGGGATCCCATGATTTGAAGTCCATCCTGTTCTAATTGCAAAAAACCCTCACAGAAAGGGAATAGATCTTTATGTGGGCCCTTTGACTGTTTCTCTTGTCTTACTCAGGATTTTTGTCCAAGGCTTCGTTTGTTTATTTGTTGCACACACACATTATTGAGTCCCTTCAGTATTGCAGACAGCTTCTGATGGAGAAATCAAAGCCTTGAGAGAGGGGAAAACAAGGAGAGCACCAGGGAAGAATGGACCTGGTGCCTGATGGAACAATTGGGCGCACCTGAGACCAAGGGGAGGGCAATGGGCTGCAATGGAGTGAGCACTGTTCTGGGAGTCCTGAGAATCTCAGACTGGATTCCAGCCTCAGCTCTGCCCACACTGAAAGGAAACCACCCCCATCCATGGAACCACCTTGCACATTTTCTTAAGATAATGGAGGCTTTAAATCTTGTTCCAGTTCAACATTTCCATCCTATTTTTCTCTCTTGGCCACATTCTCACTGGCTGTTCATTCGACAGATGCTATTACTGTGAGAGCTCACCTGATACTGGGCACTACAGAGATACAGCAGGACATAAGATGTAGCTCTTCCTTTCTAGATGCTAACAGTCCAGTGGGAGATGCATATACCGAGGCAGTGGGAGGAGGAAACAGCCAGGCTGGAGGGGCCAGGAATGGCCTCTTAGAGGAAGTCACAACCAGCTAAAGGGGCCTGGGAATTGGACAGGGGAAAAGGGTGCAAGCGGTCCAACCCTATATGAAAGGGCTGAGATACAGGGGCACATCCCCTATGTAAGATGTTTGGAAGGCAATGTTGACAGTGTAGAGCTAGGAGCCACATACATGCCTGAAAATGACCAAGCAAGAGAAGCCTTCTGTTTCTCTGTTGCTAAAGATCAAGGGCCAGAGGGCAACCAGCAGGGTGGCCTCTTCTTTCCTCTATCACAGAAGAAGGTGATAATTATAATCAGAGCAAACTGTTCTTCAGATCTGAGCACTGGTCCCAGACAGGTTGTCAGGGGTCAGCTCACTAAGTCCCTCACTGACCTGATAAGGACACGGAGGTCCCTCAGCTACTGAGCAGAAGAGTAGGGACCACTTCTGACACCTCGTGCCTCCCAAGCTGCTATCTTTTCCCCTCTTCAGTGGTACACAGGATCCTGTCACAAGGACCATCATACTTAGTTAGATGGAATTCAAGACACAAAGACAAAGACACCAGCTAGGTCTTCCCTTGCATTAGATTGGCACAAGAGCCACTTAATTATTTTGTCATTAAAATGTTGCCAGATGCAGATGCTGGTGGTAATCTTTCCATCTTTAACTCTCAAGTATGCATTTTATGTGACACACTTATCTTTTCAAATCACATTGGCAGGTATTTTACCTATGATTTGAAATTAGAGTGGTGTCTTCCTGAAATGAGGTCTTCTCTATCCAGACCTTAATCAGAAAAATAGGATTGAACCATAAATCTGAAAGTGTTGTCTGGTAACTCTCTAAGCCCTGCCACCACCACACTTCAAAGTTCAGATGGAATTCCTGGGAGTGAGTGGAGGTAGAAGGAGAGGACGTGAGAGCTGCAGCCTTCCATGCTGGGAGCTAGTATGATCAGCCGTCCCCCAACCTCTAGCCCCAGCGAGATCAAGTTTCTCCTCAAAATACTGTCCCTACAACACCCACTACCACCATGACAGCACATGTAATGGCTGAGGGAAGGGAAGACATGATAATAAATATTATTGCTCTTTGATCTTCCACAGTCAGCCATAGCTTTGTGCTAGACAACTGTATATATCACCTCCGTTAATCTCCCTGACTCTGTGAAACAGGTATGAATTCCATTTTTAAGATGAGGGAACTGAGACTCAAAAAAGTTAGCTTACCTGAAATTACACAGATAGTAAATTGTAGGGCCAGGATTCAAAGTCAGTCTTGCTTTCTTAAAAGGCTGTGCCTTTTCCAAGATATGACTGAAGTGGTTAGCACAGTGCCTGATTGTTTAACCTATGTCATCCTATTGGGTCCTCACAATGTCCCAAAAAGGGAAGTGCTATTGGGCCCATTTTACAGAGGAGGCTAGTGGTTTACAAGATGTCACACAGCCACTGTGTGAAGAAGGTGGGGTGGGTTACCTTGTTCTCACTCTGGAGACCATGTTCCTCTCAACTGGAACAAGAAGCCTCAGACTGGCATAAGAGAGAAGGTTCCTAATGTGTAGGTTGGTGATACAATCCAACTATCATCTACCAACTATGACCTATTCAAACAGAATAAGCAACCCAAATTAAAAGAACAATCCCTGTTCCCCAGAAAAGTAGCACTGGAAATATACACTGCATTTCTGTTAGTTTTTATACTCCATGTTGGGCTGATACTGACTATGAAGCAATTTTCTCCAGCTTGGTAAATCACCACCCCAAGCAGTTCTCCTGTCCTGCTGTGAGTTCAGGACCCCTCCAACTAATCACGGTGCAGCCACAAAGCAGTTCTCTTGGTCTAGTAGCCACAGGAAGGATTCACTGATTCAGAGGCATGTGCCTGACAAGTCTCCCAGTGGTCTGAATATTACTCCTGCCTGTAAGATCCTTCCATCCAGTCAACTGCAGCCATTAATTATCCAGCAAGCAGCTTCCACTCATGCACTCAAGCTGGCTGTGAATCCATTACTTGCTTCCAGCGTTTAAGTTCTAGTTGTGTTGACGATGGTGGCCTTTAAAGCACCATCACAAAAAGTACACCTTCTGTTTATATTCACACTCCTTAGAGTCAAGATTGAGAAGCTGGTTTCTAGAATCCAAGTCAGATAGCTGGAAGATCCAGAGCAGAAAGGGATATGTGGTCAGAAAGACAGGAGCAAGGTGTGCAGAGAGGGGAAACCAAGGTAGAAAGTGTGCTGAGATGAGGCAAGAGGGAGGTGTACAGGTAGGGAACCCAGGACAGGAAAGGGCTCAGCCAAGTTGAGGGGGCTCCACAGCAGGCAGGGCCTGGTGTCCTTGGTTTCCAGGGCCTCCATCACACCACACATAACCCAAAGAGAGAGAAAACATACTTCTTAGTGTTAGAAAGAGCACATTAACACTTCAATCCCACCAAGGTTAACCTTGCTTGGGATTACTCAGGAAGAGAAGGACTGTGTTCTACAAGTCAGAAGCAAGCCTACAGTCATGGAGGAACTTGATTATCCTTTCCGACACACCTCTTAATGCCAGCTCCAGCCTCCTTTTGGCACTGGACCCTATTAGGCAGGGCCAAGCTGGCACTGTTTCTGTTAGTAACTCACATTTACCTCCCCAGCCAATAAAACAGACATGCCAAATCTTTAAAGCAAAGAACCAGGAAAAGTAAACCAGTTCATGTACTTTTTCTTTTTCAGACAGTGTCACATTCCATATGGTGTATTCAGGATTTCCTCATGGTTTGTTACTGAAAAGGAATCCCTGCTGTTATGTTGGCAGTCTAACAGCCACCTACCCCTCTGCTGGGAGCCCAGCCCCTAGTACTGCTACTGCCCACCTGGAGGTGGAAAGCTCCACCCAGACCCTCCTCTACTGGAACACAACTGAGGTGGGTTGGGGGTAGGGGTGTTGGTTAGACATGTGACTCTGTCTCCCAATCAGATGTGCTGTCCAACCCCCGGAGGTCTGGGGGTTCCAGAGTCACACTTGCAATATTGACCAGCCTGTTCCTGCTAAGGAGACTTTGTCAGGGCCTCTGCAGACTCTCCCTGGTATTTTGGTCTTCTATTCAATCTATTTGTAGGCGCCTAAATCCTCTCTATGCCTCCATGTTCATTCTTCTTGCCCCACCCACACTAAGACAGCCAGAATTGAATTCCATTCATTGCCCCTCTAGAGAGCAGACAGTCATTCACAATGGTCATAGAGGAATATGACCAGCATTCTTAAAGCCAGGACTCTAATAATGCCATAACTCAAAAGAACCTTTGATGAATCCACTGTCCCAAAAGATTGGGATCTGCCAGCATATTATGAACCTTTGGAGGAGGACTAGGTCTTCCTGGAATGCTATGTGAGCCCCACTTCTGGAGATGAACCTTCCCACTATGTTCAGACAACCTGTTACTCTCTAATTCCACATGTCAAGTCATTAACATGGAGAAACTGTGAGTTTCCCATCATTAGAAATATTCAAGTAGAGACAAGGCAGAGAAGGGACTTCTGTCCAGGAAAGAGTGAGGTCCATATAAAGACTCCTTCCAACCAAAGTTTTCAAACAGCCTACCTGGATAAGGAATAACCATGAAAATAAGCAAACAGACTGGGACCGGTTGTTGGAAACATAAACTATAACTGTTGTCAGATTGAAAATTGTTTTCCAGTATACTGGAAAGGAAGGGGTGTGAGGAAGGCTAATAGAATTCACAGATACCTGCTTTGAAAAAGTGCAAAGAGAATTCCATTCAGTGTCAGGTCAGAAAGATATTTCAGGCTCACACCTCTAAAATAGTGATATCAGAAGACATCTTCAAATCCACACCTGTGTCTCAGTTTACATATAATAGAGATGTTGTTAAGTATCTACTTGAGCCAAAAGATGGGGAGGGGTGGGAGGACTTCACAGAAACCCAATCTGACATGAAATGATAATTCTGACCCAGATCCCTTTGCAAAAGAATGAATCTCAAAAACCAGTCTTACACAGCCAAGTATGGAACAAGCTCTTTCATGAAGGACGATTTCAGATCATGATGCCAGCACCATTTATTCGACCTACACCTCATTCTGTCTTGTCATGTTAACTGATTTATTGTGGCACTGTCTTCCTCTCTAACTAAATGCAAAATCCCCAGATAGGTGAGATCATGCCTGGTGCACTGGAGTCTGGGTTTTCAGAAAATGTGAAGACAGAATGACTGAGGTAGAATGCCCTCCCTTCCTTCAGGTGACAAAGATGGAAGGGAGTGCATGATACTCCTATGAAAATAAATGAGCTAAAGACACTAAATATTTAAATTCAAGTAATGAGAATTAAGCCATAATCTTAACAGTGATTTCAATGTTTTGGACATATAATCTGAAACTCATTTATTTCTTCAACCAGTGCTTAATGAGTTCTTACAAATGCAAGGCATTAAAAGTGAAGAGAATGGTATCTGCCCTTTAGTGCCTAGCCTAGCAAGATAAAATAAATTTTAATATGATAAATATCATATTAGAACTATAAGGCATTTTGGAAATGTTCTGAAAGTTATGACCATTTGTGAGAGAACAAATCAGGCTAGGCTATATGGGCCTTGCACTTAAAAGATGCTCAATAAATGGACGAATAGGTGGATGGATGGATGGATGGATGGATGGATGGATGGATGGATAAATGGATGCATGGATGGGCAGATGGATGGATAAGAAGAGGGTTGGGTTTGTTTAACCAGGGAAGTGGGGTAAAGGAATTTCAGCCAAGAAAACCACAAACGCCAAGACAAAATGGCAGGAAAGGATCAAGTATGACCTGAGACCCATGGCTGAAACATCAGGTGCATTGAGGAAAGTGTTAAAGCTTAAAGCTAGGAATAAAGGCTGGAGTCAGGGACTAGAGGATCAAGACTGCCTCACCAGGGAAGTTTAGACCTCATCTGATCTAGAAGGCCAGGTGGAGGGAATGGTACTCAACTAGTCAGGGGAAAGGAAGACTTAGAAGCCTTCTGAATGGGGTGGGAGGAATATTTATCATACCTTCATTGAGTGTCAGACTGTAATTGAGTAGTTCTTAAAAATGAAATATTTCAAGCATATAAGTAAAGAGCATAGTACAAGAAACAATAATATACCCACTCAGCTCTGTCAAAATTTTAACATTTTGCATTCATGGCTTCATTTTCTTTTTGAGAAATAAAGCATTTAATAAACATTGAAACCCTCTCTGCACCTTTCTCCATTCCATTCCCCTCCCTGAAGTACTTACTTCACTGAATTTGTTAATGGTTCTCATGCACAGTTTAGTATATTTTCTAGATATACCCTTATTCATAAGCAAGGTGTATATTCATTCATACATATGCATATACATGTACCCACATATGTCTAATATATATAAATAATATTGTTTGGCATATTTTAAATTTTTACATGAATGTTTTCATACTGTAGACATTCTGTGTTGTTTTTTTTTCACTTAACATTGTTTTAAGATTTGTCCATGATGACACAAATGTAGTTCTAATTTATTCACTTTAACTGCTATCTGGTATTTCATTGAATGAATACCCAGACCCTTTTAATGGATACTTGTGTTATTTCTTGTCATTAAAAATAAAGCTGTAAAGGACATTCCTGGCAAAGGAATTTCTGGCTGGTAGATATACATATCACCAACTTTATTTTATATTGCTAACTTGCTCTCTAAATAGTGTGGAAAAATTTACACATACACCAGGAATATGAGTTATTATTGCTTAACACATGCAACCACATTTCATGCTGTATTATAGATGTGAAACAGTATTTCATTGTTTTAACTTTTGCATTTTCTAGATTGCTAATGAGGTCGAACATCTTTTGGTTTTTTTATTTCCTCCTTAGAAATTGTTCACATTTTTTCACCCATTTTTTAAAAATTGGCCTTTTTTCCCCCTTATTGTTTGAAGGGAGTTCTTTATAAATTGTGGATACTAATCCTTTGTTAGTTGCATACCCTATAAATATCTGTACAGTCTTACAGTGGCTTATCTTTTAGTATTGTTTTTGATGTGTATATTTTTATTCTTAACTACAACTCTTAAAATATATATCATCAACTCTGTTTCCTAGATGAGAAAACTGATCCTATGTGACTTGCCTAAGGTCCCTTGGACAGAATGGGGAAGAAATAACAACTTAAGGCCAGATATTTATGATCCTAAGTCCCTTTCTCTCAGATCATCCTTTCAGGTTAGAAGTAGTAATTTTCATCTATACCAACAGGTGGCACTGGGAATAGAAGGGAAAGGAGGCAAGGGCTATAGGTAGGAAAAAATCAATAGGAAGTGACTAATAACTGGGTGACAGGGTCAAGAACAAGAGTGGGGTTGTGTCCAAATGAGGGTGACAGTGGTACTTCTAAGAATATAGAAATACAGGATGAAGGAGTTTGGAGTCTGTTTTTAAATGTGCTGAACTGAAGTGCCAATATGAAGTCATGTTGAAAATGTAATTAAAGAGACCTAGAATCCATCAATGGAGAAATCCTTGCAATCAAGGGTCTGGGTAAACTAACAGAAGGAATGTGAAAGGAGAGTGCTGAAGTCCAGCTCTGGTGGCCCCGAATGTATTCCACCCAAGGGACTGTGAAATTCCCTAGGAATTCATCTCACACTAATTTTCTTCCTTCCATATCCGACACTTAACACAATGCCCAGCTCATAGTAAGCACTCAGTAAATGTTTGCTTAATGGATGAAAACTGTTACATCTCTTAGATAAGTCCACAGTGTCTTGTGGAAAGTCCTATGATTCAGAATTTTTTGACCCTTAGGTAAGTAATTGAATGCAGTATGCCCACTGGGCTCAAAGACGTGACTCCATTTTGAAGTTAAGTGTGCAAAAATTCACAGTAAGTGAGACAGAGGAAGACCATAAATGCCCTTAAGTCACCATTTTGCTGCCAAATGAACTTGTGCCAAACTTAAGAAAAGTCTTTCATGTTTTGGAATGTGGAGTTGCAGATAAAGGATTGGGAGCTCATAGCAGTGGTTTTTAAACTTTTCTAGCTATATTGCAGTGAGAAATACATTTTCCACTGACACTCATTACATGCTCACACACTTACAAAGTAAAATTGAAATAAATGTTTTATTAAATAGCACTTATCCTTATTATATGTGGGACACTTTGATTTTTTTTCTATTTATTTTTGGCATTCTGGTTGGAGCCAATTAAATTGAGAATAAAGCCCGCTAATGGGTGGTGACATGCAATTTGAAAAATACTTCCTAAGAATCCAGCATAGTGCTTTGAATACAGTAGATACTGCTGTATCTGTTGAGCAGAATGAAGAGCATTAAGTGTACAAACAGCACTACAGATTTGAGGATTTATTTATTTATTTGCAAGGTAGAAAGCAAGTGCGTACAAGCAGAGAGAAGGAACAAAGGGACAGAAGGGAGGAGAGAAGCAGAGACCCCGCTGAGGGGAGCCGGATTTGGGGTTCAATCTCATGACCCTGAGATCAAGACCTGAGCTGAAATCAAGAGTTGGATACTTAACCAACTGAGCCACCCAGGCTCTCCAGCACTATGGACTTTGACCATGGAACTCTTTCAACTTGAGACCCCCTCTAAATTTGGGGTGGTTAGGTGGGGACCCTGGCTGGAAAGATTTGTATCCTCTGGAAGCTGTCCTGGGGGCAGGGGATATCAAAGGTGATAAAAGATTAGGAAGAGAAATTGCTTAGTTCACGAGTTTGCCAAGAGCTGGCCATGGTCCTGCCTTGCAAAGATCAACTGGAAAGAGGTCCAAAGATAAACTCTTCCTCCTGGATGGCAATCAAGAAGCTCATTTTGCTCCACTTCTGGACAAACCTCAGCCAGAAAGGAACTCACGATTCCTTGCAACCTCTTTCAATTTTTCTGGTCCATAATAATCAATAAATTGGTTTTGCATCATGGAAAATCAGAGCTGAAATGGGCAAGAAGACCACACAATCCCGCCAGTCAGTTCCCTCATCTAACCGGAGGCCGTAAGCTACAAGGAGACCTTGGGCAGCCAGCCTAGTGCTCACAGCACAGGGAGACCTGGTCTGGCTGCTTGCTGCTTGCCTGCACACAGTGGCCAATCCTGCCACACCGTCTGCCGCCCCAGCCTTCTCATCCACTGTTTACCTCAAGTCACAACTTCAACCATGGCATAAAATGCTTATGCAAGAAAAACTCACCTGGTATAAAGTTTGGTGCATCCTTAAGCCCCCTGTGCCTGACCATGGACTGGGTTTCGCCCTGCCAGCACTTAAGCCCCTCTCACATACTCTTAGCCTCTTAGTTAATAATAGATTTCTGGCAACATGACCTCCCTTCCTCCTCCTCCTCTTTGATATGACCCAAGATGCATTCATATCTGACTCAAGCGTTTTGTAACATAAAAATGATGTACACAGGAGTGTGGTAACTCTTCAGGCCATACCCATATCTCCTGTTTTTGATATCTTATAAATAATAAATGTATTAACTATAATAATAAATTTAGCCCATTATACTTCAGTGTCTTTATATTATCTACTTTTAGTTTGGAACATATATAATTTCTCAAACTGGTCAGGGGACCTCAAACACAGAAAGAGACCTCTCCTTAGAACCCTCTGCCTCCTGACCCTTATTCACACACATCCTCCTCTAAATAAGCCAGTGCAGTGAACAGAGTGAGGGATGGAGGGACCAACAGTAATACAGTAGTCGCCAGCTGCCAGACACTAGACTTCCGTTGCCATGCCTGCTCCCCGCAGAGCCCTATGAAGTGGATCTCCACCACCACCACTGTCGTCACCATCACCACCACCATCATCATCATCATCATCTTTGGCACCACTATCATTTCTGAGGCTCTGAGATGCTAAGTTCCTTCCACAAAGCCACTAAGTTCCTTCCTTCCTTCCATGCCTTCCTCTCACCTCCTGCAGGCTGACTGGCTTCTCCTTAAAAAGCAAGATGCCTATGGGGTAGACACTAAAAAAAATCATAGGTTGATTCATAGGCAAATTCCCTTAGAAAACCTTTTAATGAGGCAGCTCCAGGCTACAGAAATAG
Organism: Mellivora capensis; assembly: GCA_004024625.1. NCBI lineage: Eukaryota > Metazoa > Chordata > Mammalia > Carnivora > Mustelidae > Mellivora > Mellivora capensis. The sequence goes on from PISX010011765.1 coordinate 38,896, forward strand.
GAGTGTATTTTCAATGTTAACTAATAAGCACAGTCCGTGGTTGTACAGAGATATCAAATTGGCCATTTTGGATTTGGCTTTCTTTTCCCAAGTTGCAAATACTAATTTGCTTACAGGCTTACACTCCATTTCAAATGAGACACTGCTGTATATCAAAGAATAATGAATGCTGGTTTTTAAAAAATACATACACACACAGACACACACACACATAAACAAGGTGTTAATATTTGTAATTTGTATACATATTTATCTTCTAATATATTTTATGTATTCTAGATATCCTTCAAAATACATTACATTTGTAAGTATGTTGTCTTTCCAAATTAAAAAAAAAATCCACTTGCCACAGTATAGTGACACCTAAGGCAAGCGAATCAGCCACAGAACTCAGAACTAATCACGTAACATCAAACAACCACCACCTGGGGAAACCCATGCTTTCAGAGAACCACTGTAATTTTGCAGGGGCCTCCCAGCACACTGTTCTGAATCCCCCTCCTCATAAAAGCACTCTGATATTCATTGTTAACAGACAATGGCAGGTAAGACAAAATACACCCATTATGCTAATAAAATGTAATGCTCAAAGCAAGCAAGCAAAAAAAGCAAAAACAAAAACATGCAACTTGGCTCTGCTCCTATCTAAGTCTGTGGATTTGTGTAAGGGTTTTGATTTTTTTTTTTTTTTTGAGTTTCTGATTCAATGGTACTGGCGTGTGATCCAGGCCATTGGTAACTTCTTAAAGGCTCTAACAGGTGATTCTGAGGTACACACCTGTTAAGACTAGATTACATTTAATTAATGATTGTGTTTTCCTCAAGATGCTTGCTGCCAGTTCCTAATTCCTCTGTCTTCCAGTGATGTCTATGGTGAAAGCTAATTTGGAGAGTCAATTTAGCTCAGGGCTGGGAAGACATTTTTAAGCAGAAGAAAGAAAGCCTAAAATAAAAGGTTGAAAAATCTGACTAGGTAAAAGCATAATATTTTCTGAATGTCCATAAATAATACAAACAAAGTGAAAAAAAAAAACAAATGAGGAAAATATGTGTACAAAACAGAGCTTTCAAGGGTCACTGAGAAACAACAACAACAAAACAAAATTCCAAAAGAAGGAGCCAAGGACCTAAGAGGCATTTCACAGAAAAAGAGAAAGTAAGCAATTCAGTCTCCAGGAGATCAAATATATGCAAATTAAAACAAGGGGATATTATTTTATTTTTTTTTAAAGATTTTATTTATTTACCTGACAGACAGAGATCGCAAGTAGGCAGAGAGGCAGGCAGAGAGAGAGGGGGAAGCAGGCTCCTGGCTGAGCAGAGACCCCGATGCGGGGCTCTATCCCAGGACCCGAGATCATGACCTGAGCCGAAGGCAGAGGCTTAACCCACTGTGCCACCAAGCCACCCCAAGGGGATATTATTTTAAACTGTCAGAATGGCAGTTTAAGCACACACCCCAAAACAGCCTTGGTGCTCTGTTGGTTAAGGATATAAATTGGATTGGCCACTCTGGAACAGGCCTCGTTAGGATTTATCAAAAGGCATTTTTATCCATATATACGAATTATCCAAGATAATTCACATATATCTTTAGAGTTGGTAATTCCATTTCTCCATAGTTATCCTAAAAGAATAATCGGAAATGCACACAAAGATTTAGTGTAAGGATTCTCTCTCGCAGCATAACGTGTTACACAACAGGCAACAAACTGAATGTTCATCAATAAGGGAGAACTGAATAAACTACACTACATCCATATGACGGAATACCAACTAGCAAAATGAACTAATAAGCCAACAAAAACCTCTTTGGTAATGTTTCAGAATTTCGGAAAGCATTCACTCTAATACTCACGTGAAAGAGGTTACAAAACTTAAATAGAAAAAAAAAAACCTTAACAGCGTCGTCATCTCAACTTGGTAAAATATGTTTACGAATAATACTTACCACAACAATAACAATAGTTGTCACTGAATGCTAGGAGTAGAGTGATTTTTTTTTTCCTTTACGTTTTCTATTTGTTTCCAAAATTTTTGCTGTGAACATGTATTATGTTTATAACAGGACAATCTTAGAACATCAAAATCAAGCCATTCATGTTTTTGAACCGAATAAAGACACCAAATGAATCCAATTGCTCTATACCATTACACTGCTTAGCAACAGATGCCCGAGAGAGTTTGGAAAAGGAAGGAAGTCAGACCAACACTGATTAAGAAATCAGCCTTCTAAAAAAAAAAAAAAAAAAAAAACCAAAACAGTACTCGTGAAAGTGAAAGACCAAAGGAGACTCACTTTGCTCCAAGTCTCATCATCCCAGGGCCAGCTAGAGCTCCTCTCCCCAGGCGGGGTGCAAGACCCGCAGTCAAAACGCTACCCTGGATTTCCACGCGCTACCTTTCTCTGTGTTTGACACTATTTAGCTCTTCCTCAGCTAACGGTAAGCATAGACTAGACCTCCCTGAAAGTTATCCCAAGATCACATTAAAACCTAGCTGGAATAAAGACGTTGTGTTTCCGGTTGGCAAATTCTGAGGGAGATTTAGCCCATTTGCATATGATTTGCACATCCTTTGTACCATCTGACAGGAATGGCGCTCCATAAATCAAAGCCACCCAGCTCTCAAGCTCTAGCTCCATCCGGAAGATGGAAGACAGCCTACAATCAAGTTAAATCCCATTTTCCCAAAGACAGTTAAATTTGTCATCGGCAGGACACTCACCACCTGCTGTCTCCCTGTTGCCTAAAAATGGCAAGTAAAAGAAGTCTCACGTCACTCTCTCCCTAGTCCATTAGCTCTGATTCTAAGACCTCAGGAGACATCATAACAACAGTAATAATAAGAGTGTGTATTGTCTCTACTGGGTTTCCAAAAATGTCACTGTAGCCATACCTCCCCACCCCCATATTCAGGATGCAACCACCAAACCAGAACTACTGGAAATACTCCGTGGGGCATGAGAAAGCTTGGGTTCTAGCATCAAGCTTTGTTTTGGCAACCTACCTTTTGGGACCTGTCTTGTTATGTGTAAAATGAGGTGACACCAGCAGGGCTCAACTCACAGGACAGTTACAAAGTTTAGACACACACACACACACACACGCATGTGAAAGTTTCTGGTAGGCTAAGAGCCTTGCTATTCCATTCAGTTTGCCCACCAGTTGGACTGGCTTCACCAGCCAGCCTGTTAGAAGAGCAGAAGCATCGCCAGGTCCTGCTCCAGAAACAGTGAGTCTGAAACTGCAACTGAACTAGAACAGTTATTCTGTCTCTCCGTCTCTGTCTCTCACATACACACAAACACACACTTTGAGAAAGACTGAGCTAGAGAACCCAGTGGACAGGACAAAATGAAGTGAAATGAGAATGAGGTCCTATTCTTGCCAGTTTTTGCTTTCTCCTGACACTCTTCATGCTATGTGTACGTCTCTCCCTTAGAACTCAGGTCATGGTCTCAGGGTCCTGGGATCGAGCCCCACGTCAGGCTCTCTACTCAGCTGGGAGCCTGCTTCCTCCTCTCTCTCTGCCTGCTGTTCTGCCTACTTGTGATCTCTCTCTGTCAAATAAATAAATAAAATCTTAAAAAAAATTTCATGACTAGAGGATAAAAATTATCTCTGTGCAAATCCCTGAGTCACTTACACGGTAAGGTTACACGGTCATTTATGCTTTTATTATGCTCCATTTCAGTTAAATGTTCCTTACAGAAAAGTTCAAGATACCTCTTTCCTCTTTTGGAGTATTTGAAGGATTCATTGTTTATTTATTGCTTGCATAAGTAAGAAAAATCACCTAGACTTCCTGTTGCCTTATATTTTAGTCTATTTGCATTGTTGGAGAAAAGGCTTTCTTTGTTCTTTTTCTTTCTTCTGAATCTTCAGTGAGAGGAGAAAGACAAATTTCATTGTTTCAAAACTTGTTCTAATTTTTTTTTCAAAAGTTGTTTTTAAATAGACTTTGGTTTTGGAACTTTCTGAACTAGTCGCCCATAGAAATATTTAAATTATTTAGTCCACTGAATTTAGTCCACAGAAGTCTAAACAAACAAAAAAAAGTGTGGTAGTCATGAGGATTTTGTTTACTGATATGGTCTAGTAGAAAACGAGGCTATAGGGAGCTTCCTCCTCTTCCCTGAGCCCTGGGGTAGCCTAAGTCAAACCCTGAGGTATTATGTTGCCACTCTGCCATTTCTGCCCTCCTTCCCAGAGACCACACACTATACATCTGCAGCTCACCAGCTCCCCCCTCATCAATACCAGGCCCCATATTACTCAGCCCTCCTCCCCTCTAAGCAAAGCTCCCACCCCCTCAGAGCTCTTAGCTCTAGGGATGACAGGAGGGCCATCTTGTCCCACCAGACTCACACTCTGAAAATCTGTAGGCTCAGTGAGTGTCCTGTTGCCTTTTGTAACCCTGGCCTCTGGTGGTGGTCCCCCGGCCCCCTGGCTGCTGCTCAGTCAGTATCTATTGAGTGTATTCATCCACTAAAATGCTTCTTAAAGGCGGTGCTTACTATTAGCACAAGTCACCCTCCACCCGGGGGAATGTTAGAAACCATGGCTTTAAGTGAACATGCAGGTAGAAAAGGAGCTGAGAGCCAAAATGGCGGTTTCTGTGCAAAGACAGCCCTATGTGGAGATTGGGCCCTGAGAAGATTGCTGCTTTTTTCCAAGTCCTTGACTTTCTTCCAGTGTTGAAATCTCCTAGTTCCTTCACAAGTCCCTAGGTAGGAACAGTGGGGGATTCATCCACTTGTCAAACAGCACACATTTACTGAATTTCTAACATATGTCAGGTGTTGTAGGTTTTGGAGGAACAGTGGGAACAAAGCAATCCTGCCCTCTCCGAGCTTATGTTCTGGTGGAGGAGACAAATCTTTACCGTCAGCTTGCAGTGACTGCTATGACGGGGTAAGGAAAGCATGAATGGGATGCTATTTTACACAGGCTCTCTTATGAGGAGCCTTTTTAGCAGAGAGCTAATGGAAGCAAGGAAGTGAGCCATGTGGGTACCTGGGAAAGAGCATCCCAGGCCAAGGGGGCCAGGCAGTGCAGAGGCCCCGAGAAAGGAGAGCTCGGTGTTTAACTCTGAGCTCTCCTCGTGGTGTTTGTTGCACAATGGTCTCACCTAGAAACCATCCAGAGATCTTAGGGACGAAAAATGGCTGGGGAAGGGGGCATGGGCAGAAGACCACCACGGAGGGATCCAATTAGATCACTTCCAAAAGGTACATTCCCCTCAAAGAACCAAAACGAGCATCACTCACACTTAACCCTTGTAAAGACTTCCTACATTGGGAAATAGAGCAGTTTGCCATATGATTTTCAACGTCTCTGAAAAACGTGCTGTCTCTTTGATCTGCCTAATTAAAATAGTAAAACTTGGAATCAAAGCAGTTTCATACGAGGAAGCTAGAAAGTTCCATTTTTAGTTTGGCCTCATATGTGCTCATCATCTTATATTCCAAAAGCTTCTGCTGGCATTGGCCTTGGAGTCGGTGTTCTGAAAGCTGACTGCAAATGTGCTCTGTGAGCCGCAGGCACTTCCAATGTGACAGCATTGCCAAGGAGAGACAGGAGTCTCACCTCGTCGGCCCAAAGGAGAGACCACCATCTCCCCCAGCCCACCTCACCATGTTTTATGCAGAGCTGGAGACATTAGTTGGTACTAAAGTGCTTTGAAAAGTACACACACAGGCACACACACACACAAAGTACTCCATGGTAATGTCCGTACTAAACTCTGGTATTGTGTATCCCCCATTCTACGCATCCCGGTTTTTGTTAGTGTCCATCATTTACACCAAGAAGATGACTGGCTGAGTGCAGATATTGTACAGAGGGATAGTCACTGGAAACCAAGCTTGTAAGAGTGAAAAACGGGCAAGAATCTGAATAATGAACATCATAAGCCACTGAATTTCTAGCATCGGGAGTTAGTTGGTTGTGCCCACACAGAGCCACCCTTATAAAGGATGCCGGGAGCCCGGATAATGGAGAAGTCGAAACTGCTTATGATCAGACTATTAACAGTAGTGAGATAGTGAACTTCGCCCTTTTTGTCTTTCTGAACCATTTGAGTTTTTATGAGAAAAAGTTATCTGCATTTTGGAAAAAAGATGTGGAGAGACAGGAGAGGAATAATTACCAAGCATCTTCTCTGCCTTTCCTCACTTGCCAGAGATTAGAAGCTGTGAACTTACAGAAGCCAACAATTCTGGGCCATGTCCAGCTGAAAGTCCCACGTGGGAGAAGCCACAGAGAACAGCCCTGGTCCCTTCACACCTGTAGAATCTTCTGCATTTTAATCACCCTTAAGTCTGTCCTTGTTCACCCTGGCCTGCTTTAGCTCCTGGTGCTGCCTCTGCCTGGGCTGGCCTGTCCTCCTAAGACCCTCCTTATGGAATAAACACAGCTGGCCCCTGAGAGTCCTTGCTGGATTTTTTTTTTTTTAAAGCTTATTTATTACTTTTGGTAATCTCTACTCCTGACATGGAGCTCAAACTCATGACCCCGGGATCAGGCGTCGCATGCTCCACGGACTGAGCCAGCCCGGAGCGCCCGAGGGTCCCTTCTAAAAGCCCATCCTTCTTCCTCAGTGGGACCCCTGAGCTCCTGGAGTGTTCTATCTGCCATACTGTCTAGCTGCATATTATGATCATGCCTGCCTCTCCAAATCATGTCACTGAGAGGCCATGTGGGCCAGGCTCCGGAAGAGAAAATTCAAGGCAGGAGAAATGACAGCAGCAAAAACAAGGAGCAATGTGCATGGCTACGTTCGGAGGCAGCAAGGGCTTCCAGTACGAAGTGACTGGAAAAGAGGTAGACAATTGTTGGAAGCTCTCCAATATGAATAATTTTCGCTCTTCCCGAAGAGAAGCCTGTGGGTCAGCTGCGATCTAGACACACACGGTTTTCTCAACTCTCACCTTCCCAACGACGTCTGCTCCGAGCTCCCTAACCACCGAGGCCTGCCCCGCCCTCCCACACAGGTGTCCCGAGCGCATGCGCTCTGCTCTTCCCCGTGGGCTCTACCGCACGGTCCTTCACAGGCTGGGTCCGTGGGGCTGCGTGCAGGGCGAACCCGGGGCGCTGTGCGTTGTTTCCCCAGAGAGCCCGGAAGAGCGCCTGGCACTCGATATGCTGCAGGAATGAATGATTGACTCCTGTAGCCTGTCCGGCAGGCTTCGCAAGTTCTCCTACCAAATAGCTTTTTGCGAAAATTATTTCACTGTGGACTTTCACGTTGAAAAAGGTGGGGAGAAACAGGAAGCCAGGATGGCAAGTGACAACTCCAAGTGTTGAGATACGTCGTCTTTTGAGTCAGCGAAGCCTAAGGATTGAGAGCCTCTGCCCACTCATAATTTGATGCCCGCTGAGGCAACAGTGTATACACGTGTGCTGAAACCTTTCATGCTCCAGAATTCGAGTTTCCGCTAAGAAGATAAGGATGAAAACCGGAAGGGAAGAGGCAAGAGTTAACCTACAGGGCTCAGCCCTAGTCCGCTCTGTCATTAAAAACATGCGGATAAAGCTACAATACCGGTAGCCTCGCCCAGTGAGTGTTGCACTTTTGAGGGTTTCTACCTTGTCCCGGTGCCACTTTCCTGCTATCCCCTTTTTCTGATTCTTACTCTAAATTTCAAACCTTTCAGGCGGTCATCAGCTTCACTACCTGAAGGGGCCAGAGGACCTGAAAGGCAGGAGACTAGTTATGGAAAGGGGAGAGAAAAGACTTTTACACTCTTTTCCTTCACTCGAACCAAATTTATCTTTATCTTTTTTTTTTTTAAATCAGAATTTAAGTCTTACATAATAGCGAGTACAAGATGGAATTCTAGGTCAGCTGCTGCTGGCAGTCCCCCCCTCCCCCAAGGAAATGGCAGCTATGGAATTAACCTTACTTCTTAATTTAAACAGATAAAAATCCAGAAGTCATTATCTGAAGAAAGGGAGAAACTACAGTTTGCTACAGTGACTTCTTAGAAAGATGTTACATAAAAAGCAAGCAAACTGGAATTGCTTATGCTGGTAGATGTGAAAAGCAAGGCCTCCAACACCTGCCTGGCTTCCTAAAATCAAGATGCTCCAGTGCTCATTGTGCCACTCAGCCCCTACACCGGAAGTATGCTGAATCAGACCCAACAAGAACAGCCGGAGGCATAGACAGAGCGCTCCGTGAACCACACATTCGCCTTCACTTGGCCTGGTACTTAAGGATAATTCCTCATTTCTGATAGTGGAAAACTATCTTATAGCGATTTGAATATTTTAGTACTTTTCAGAAGATCCCACACACGGGGCTTTTAAAATTGCATAACTCATTCTGTGATGCGGTTTTCTTAGGTTAAGAGCAGTCCTGGAAAGGTCACTGACAGCCACTCAGGAGCTAAAGAAAATCCTAATTCCTAACGGAAAAGTTCTGAGGTATGATTTGACTAAAAATGTAACTTGGTTTGGAGCAAGACTGAAATATCGGTGAGAGAGAGAAACTAAATTTCCTTAACTGTCACCAAAGATCCATGGTAAGCAAGTTGTGTTTTTTCTCCCAAATACAAAATGGCAAATCTGTAATTTTTGGTCATGTCATATTTTAGGTGAAATGATTTCAGTCAGTATGTATCTATTTGTAATCTTTTCTCTGCTGCATAATTGAGAATGTTCAAAATATTTAACCCAAAATTTTCATGCAAAGTGATGCCCTCCAGAATTGAGAAATGTACAAGCCCTTGCTTAGTTTCCCACAGGCGGGAAAGGATGTGAAGCACATGGCAAATGAAGTCCAAAATATCCCTCAAACTAATTTCATGTTATTTAGTAATTTCATTCTTGCTTTTAAGTCCCAGTGAATACAGAAAACAGGCGTCTGCCTCACTAATCTTGGCCCTGGGTTTAATAATTCAAGGTTAGTGGATAGAACTAGAGGGTATTATGCTGAGCGAAATAAGTCAATCAGAGAAAGACAATTATATGATCTCCCTGATATGAGGAAGTTCAGAGGCAAAGTGGGCGGGGGTTGGGGGGTAGGGAAGGAAAAAATGAAACAGAATAGGATCTGGAGGGAGACAAACCATAAGAGACACTTAATCTCAAAAAACAGAGGGTTGCCAGGGGGAGGGGGATAGGGAGAGGATGGTTGGGTTATGGACATTGGGGAAGGTATGTGCTATGGTGAGTGCTGTGAAGTGTGTAAACCTGGAGATTCACAGACCTGTACCCCTGGGGCTAATAATACATTATATGTTAATAAAAAATAAAAAAATTAAAAAAATAATAATTCAACGTTGGGTCTCCTAAGAAAAATTCTCTAAGGAAAACACTTAATGGTAAGCTTCCCCTAATGAACAATGAACAATTTGGTAAGAAATTTGCAATACCCCCAACATAATGGGAGGTACTTTGGAATACTAGAAACCATGACTAGAGGCCATGGACTTCCTCTGAACTTGCCTACAAGCACCCATTTAGGAAGGATACCAACCTTCATCTTTAGAAGCCAAAGGAAGAAATCTCAGTATCTTTCTTGAAAACTTACTCCTTGACTATATATATATATATATATATATATATACACGAGCTCAATACTGGAGCACTTTCTATAGTAGCTAGCTTGTTAAATGGATGAGATATAAAAACATAGTCCAGTCACACAAGACAATGGTATATAGTCAGTCTTAAACTTGTTACTGGAGATAAGCAGAAATAAAACAAGTTACAACTGTTGCATTGTTTCTGGTCCTTTAACATTTTGCAGGCTGAAAAAATTATCTGCAAAGTAATATAAATGATTTCCTTAGAGTTTGTGTTGTAGTGGATCTTTGCATTATTTGAGGTTTCAGTTTATCTTCATATTAAACTATTGAATATCTGTACAAGAGATTTCCAGAACGAGTTCTTGGTCAACCGTTGGTTGAAACAGGATGATACTAGCTGTCCTTTTAACTACTACTTTTTTAAAAATTAATTTCAACACCCAGCGTGGGGCTTGAACTCATGGCCCTAAGATCAAGAGTCACATGCTCTACCGACTGAGACAGCCAGGCACCCCTTCACTGCTACCTTAATTAGGCATTTTAAGACAGTAAGTCCCACTATACAGCAATGCTGAAGTAATTATCTAAACCCGCCCAACTGTTCTTTGGCACATTAATCAGTATCCTGTGAACTATGCATTGCAGGATAAACAACTGGGACCTTAGTACGTTAATCCTGCACATTTCCAAGAACCAGCAGCACACAGCTTTTTGATTTCACAAGCCGATAAATTTTTTAAAACTATCTTTAGAGAACTAATTTGACATGGCAAGCTTTTTATTTTACCAAGGGTAAGCAGTAGAGGGAATGACATAAACGTTTAAAAGGACAATTTTTTAAACTGAGAGAAAAAAAAATACCTGTCAAGTCCCTAGCCTGTCCTTGTTTTTCTTTTTTCTAATTTGCCTCTGCTGGGCACCCAACTTCTACTGGTCATTCAAGAACTGTGGGGATAGACTTCTAGTAGCAAGCTTCCTTGACCTTGGATTCAGGTGCACAGAGCACAGCTCACACACCCCCACCCCCCACTACTGATACCAGATGGGTGTCTCTCTCTTCTCTTCAAATGACACAGCCCACCCCTATCCCATTCCCCCAGACTCACTACCACTGTTACCTTTGACAGCAAAAGGTTGCAAACCACTAATTCAGACCCTCATTTACAGATCCTTTTGTTCATTTCTTCTCCTTTAACTTGCCGGTATTTAATAAAATTTAATTACTAAAAGCTCCTTCAGGGTACAAAGCTACTTTATTTGGACAAAGTTTGCTACATACACAGAAAAGCTCAATATGCATTTCCAGCCAGCCCAATCCCAAGCAATTACAGCCAAAGCTTCAGAAACTTACTGAGAGACACAGATCCCATTCACAGTAGTTTTACATGTGGAAAACAAACAAGTATTCTAAGAATACTTGCACATTACATGAAAAGTAAAAATATTATATACTTAAAAATTTTACTCAAAAAATAATTTCAAACTATTAGGTTTTTAAATACTGAGACCACTTAAGTTTAATATTTATTAGAGCAAGAATCAGAAAATTATTACACACAGTATATACCCTTTTACAGAAAACATATTTGCACGTTTCTGAAAGCTACTTGTAAAAATTTTACTTGTTTTAAAAGTTTTTTTGAATAATATCACATTTTGTACATCACGGTAATATGATAATGCTTTTAAGGGGTACTTTTTTTTTTTTTTTTAAAGTAAGACAAACCAGGATAGTCAACGTGGGCTCATGGTTAACCTGAAATTTGGCCTATTTTTTGACCAATCTTGTTTTCAACATCCAATGGACATGATAACTTTCTCTGCACATGATCTGCTTTGACTAGAGTCCAGTGGAGGACACAAGGATCTCTTTACCCCATTATTATGACCCCAGGAACCAGCAAGCTTACACAGAGGTCAGTTGTGGTTCTCCCTGTGCCTAAGGCACCATGAAGTCTATTCCTGGCCCCAAGAGAATCAGGTGGTGCAGAGAAAGAGGGGACTGCTCTACCCAGCAGAGGGGCCAGCACAGGGCAGAGATACAGGAGACTACCATTAACATCGCAGCTAAAAGACTGTATTTTAAATACAGTGCTGTGACTCTATATAGGCAGACCTTACACAGCCCAGATCCCCAAGTCTAGATCTGTTTTATTTCTACACCAGTACATGCAGGAAGGGAGATGGAAATGAAAGGACACATGTGGACTCTTACAGTAAGGCAACTGCCAACCTCCCATCATAGCCAGAATGAAACAGGACAATGGGAAGGAAGAAGACTGAAATGGTGTGGTTTCAATGCTACCTTGACCTAAACAAGGGGCTAAAACTGGGCCATATTTAGAAGAGCTGAAAAGGAAATGTAACACAATTACCTGGAAGGGATAAGTGGGACAGATTTAACAGGATGTTGGAATCTTGTATGCTCCATGTTTTCCTCACATTTAAGCCAACAGTGCCAAAAAAGATGGACAGAAAACAAGTATCAGGGCACAGATAGCTAAGGCTCCTTTCTCAGGGGATATGAAGGGCACATGGAAGACAGATGTTGTAAAAGCCCCAAACACTGTATTCCAAAAAGAAATTTATAAACACCTTCAAGTCCAAAATACATGATGTTTAACTTTCAGTCAAGTGCAATGACCCAGGTTCCCTCCAACAGTGTGAGTAGTCAAGAGCAGACTGTTCTGACAGAAATGTTCTTAGAGGCCAGGGTGTGTTTTCTTATATTAAAGATACATTTTGAGGTGGTTTTCTCTATATATAGGTCCAGTTTGTAACACAGTCAAATTGTTTCATGTACAAAAGCAACACAGTCTAAGATGTTTCCAGAGTGTGCTGGTTTGTCAATCTGATGATGCTCTTCCATCTCTTTACTCAGTCCCCAAATTAGTTTCTTCAGATTTCTTGATTTTTCAAGGATGATCTTCTCAGTGAGGCTGTATCTTGCAGGAAGAGTCCCAATGAACAACATAACAAGCAGGGGATCTGAGATTCCAAAATGAAGATTAGAGCCAATCAAATAGAATTTTCTGTTAAAACACATTTCTAATAAGATAAGTTAAATATATCCATTCTGTGTCAAAATATGAATGGAAGACAGTTTTGTCTAATCTTATAAATGGCTTAATAAGGTTCAGAAACAATCATACATTCAGGAACTTGAAAGGAGTTAAGAATGAATTATCTGGGAATCTCAACACTTTTTCTGAAAATGTGTTATAAATTTCAGTCACAAAAGTAACAGAATCCCAAGTTCCCAGTTATTATGTTAATTTGAAGTACACATTTTACACCATTAACGTGACATCCTACTATATGGGGAGAAAGTCACACTTGGGTAGAAAACTTTTAAAATAATTAGAGATCTTAAAAGAAATATGCTCATTTTAAAGACAAAACATTAATATTCAACTTCCTATGGAATAAGTGCCCCTATACTAGCAGGAAGCAGGTACTAGCTCAGAAGCTGTGCCACACCTTCGTGCCTCAGGCTCTATTTTTACCACTGTACTTGTAGGGCAGCTCTTTGTGGACCACGTGCATTCTATTATATTACAAAGCTCTGGACTTGTGACTTCAGTTCAATGTGTAAGGCAGTGAGTGTCCTTCAAGATTTGAAGCTCCCCTCAAAGGCGACAGAGAACCCCTGACTGAGAGTGACAACAAAGTGAAAGCAAGGTCAGAAGAAAAATGATGATGATCTTTTAGATCAGGGCTTCCTGACCTCTTCCTGACCTGACAATCAAGGGCAGTCCCTCTTAACCTCAGAAATTGCAGTCTTGTTGGAGAAAGCATCCATAGTTACCTTCGGATTTTCAGAAGGGGGTTGAAAAGTACCAAAATACAAAGAACCACTAGGTTCTAGGGTCACCTTCTCTGTGGTTCCCTACGTACTTTCTGTACCCAAATTTATGAAGATCTGTGTTCCTCCCCAGGGGTAAAGAGAGTTAGATTTCTAAACTTTCACAATGATGTGCCAGACTGTGGAGCACAGTGACCCAAGAAGGTACACATTTTCCTACTAAAATTCTGTTACAGTACAACTAAGGACAACAGGTTTTACCTAGAAGTTTCTAGAAAGCAACCATCAAATACTGATTATATTCATGCCATCAATTCTCTATTATGTTCCGTATTCTACATTACTTTCTAAAGTTATACAAAAGGACAAAAGATCCACTTTTTATTATATTTTCTCTAAGACTGAAGATATTTATCTTGAATTATGTTCATCTTTGAGCTGCATACCCATTTATAACCCACTAAAATAAAAATAAAACTCATTGTTAGGAAGTACACCAATATTTCCCCAGATCACCTGTCACTAGCCTTAAAATACTACCACTTGCTAGTGTGAACTGCTCAACTGAGTATCAGAATGCCTGCTGTCCCCGGATTTCATATACTGCCTCCTCATCTCCAGGAACTTCATTTCCTTCCCTTAATACACTTAGGTCAGCTGTGTGAGAGTTTATTCCCCACTCCCACCACCATTTTTTGTTCTTGGGCTCTTACATTTTTCCCTTTCTTGGGTCTCTTTCCTTTGTACTCAAAGTGTTCAGAATCTAAAAAGGTTTTTAAAATATTCATTCCAGTAGAGACCAAGTTTTTTCCTGCCTGTCTAATTCCTTCTGGGTATATCAAATGCCAAGGCCTAGTCAATACTGTGGCTAGAATTGGCTAAGAGGAAACACCTCTATTGACAAAAGTATCACAGAAGGAGAGTTTTTTAAAAGCTAGTTGTAATGGGAAAGTGGCAAATAGGCAACACACATTTAAATTAAAATGTAACTCGATTTTTAAAAATCTAATGTTTTCATTGTGCCATCTATTAAATATATATCAGTCAAATCTTCTTAAAGCAAAGCAAAGGGGTGGAGGGTGCTACAGTGTATCTTATTTAGCTTCTAGAAGCCTTCTAATAGAAACATTATGCAAACTCTGATCATACACAAACTTCCACATTTTTGGATAATCTACCAATGATAAAACTTGCTACCACTCAGTCTCTATAGCTTCGTGAATTCTCTTCAGCCTTTCCCTATGATCCTTTTTCAAGCTGTTCTAAACACATTCTTAAAAAGCAAGCCTTCCCCGGTTTTGGTCAAAGGAATAGGGAGGCTGTTGTATTTGACTATGAAAATAACTGCCCCATGATATTCTTCAAATCTCTTCATCCGAGCAGTCAACCACAGACTCACCCAAGGACTATCTGACTCTCCTGTCAAATAACAAGTTCTCCAGCTATCCTCTGGGCAAGCATACACTAGTTCACATTCTGGGTCTACATGAAAGTGAGCCTATGGTTTTAAAATAGTGTGTTCAGGTACTTGGAATAGAGCTAACTTTCAAATTTTTAAGGGGAAGTATTCCTTCTTGGAGATTCAAGTTTTGTTTTTTTCTCCTTTCCATTTATACTGTCTACCTCTTAGCCATCTTACTTTCCACTAATTCATGCACCCAACAACAGCAAAAGAGGGAGGAGGTGAAACGGAAAAGCGTTTTTCCTCTCCATTAGCACTTCTGTCCTACATAATAATATCCAATTTGGAAATCAGCAGCATCTGGTCACAAGTGTATTTGGGTATAACAGACCATTCCGAGGTCATTTCCAGGCTGAAATTCTGTAATTACTACCTCTAGGATTGTCACTTCATCTCTTCCTGATTAATAATTACCTCTGATCTAAGTAAGCTACATGGCAAGGCAGATAGAAAGGAAAAGGAGCTGATCAAATCAGCATGGGAGGCTTACATAAACTGCCTGGGAAAACATGGGGTCCATAAAAACCCCCAAATATTCAAAATGTAACTGTCTCCAGGGAATGACACTAATACTGAAAGATGAGAATCTGAGACATGCATGTCAACTTAGAAACACAAAATTATAATACCTATTCTTTTTTATAGTCTTTTTTATTAAATCTACTGATTCACCTAGTAAGTCATTATATACACAAAACAATAATTTCCAGAGTTCCTAAATATTTCCAACATATTCAACTTAGGGATCCAAGATTCTGAACATGCCATCACCAAAAAAAATTGCAAACCTAAAAAACAAAAAGGAAAAAAAATTAAACAATGTCAAAAGGAAAAAACTTTTTTAGAAAAGGTCAATATTTACTTTTATAATTTTCAAAACAACATTTTTAAGCTAATGTTTCTTTCTCATCTTACAGTTATAAGCTCTTAAGTCTAACATTAAAGTTTTGCTTAGAAACAAGGCAGTTTACTTATTAAAAAAATATTAAACTATACTCATACATATCACCTATTTAATATTTACTGGCTCTAAATATCTTCACATTTACAATTTCAGGCTTTAGAGTGGCATTAGTTCTAAATTTTCTTTCTAAAAGCTATCATTATGGTGACAGACATTCAGATGCATAAATAAAAATTACTGACTTCACTCTTATATAACACATGCCTTCAGAAACCACATTTTTAGCCAATTAATAGTGGTTAAAGTCTTCGTACTTCTATCCCATTAATTTTCAGCACATGAAATAGAAAAGATGACCTTCAAAGTTCTTCTAACCTCAAAAAGGGTCAATTTAGATAGGCTTTATTTGAAAAAAAAAATTATTTGGGTAAACATAAGAAAGGAAAATTTCAAAAAATAAAAATCAGTACCTGTTTCTCATTAAATCACTAATACACAAAAGTAAACTATATGAACAATTCTTCTACCATAGGCTTAAAAATGATGCTTTATAGATTAGCCTATTTAATTTTTCCATAGAAAAGCAAGAGTTCAAAGTTCACATATTAGAAGAATAAAACAACACATCAGCAGATATGGGAAACAAAGACATGATCTGTTGTGTACTATTTCTCTTTAGGACAAAGCCAGACTGACTTATTTAAGTATAAACTGAGATCACAGATATAAAATCATTACACTCCAGTCAACCTAGTGCCTGGATTTACATGGCATGTGAATAAGTCCAGCATCACAGAATGCCATGTATACAAACAAAAATACATTTTAAAAATTTAAGTCACTCTTGACATTGGAGAAAATACTATTTGTAGAGAAATAAGGGAATGCAGAACTAGAGCAACAACTGAGCCCCTGGAAGAAAATAGGAAAATAAGTGTGATTTTTAAAAAATACTCTGTAGAATCTGCCCTCTGTCTCATCCTCTGGGTGGGATGACAATTTCATTTTCTTGGCATGCCATCAATTAAATGTGTAATTTAGGCTAAATATAAGTAAATTGTGATACTATTTTTGCTATGAACACTGTTACATGTAGTATAAGAAAGATCAAATAACCACTTATTCTCAAAAGATGGCTTAGTATAAAACCTTGAACTTGAGCAAAGAACCTATTGGACTTCTATTCCCAGAGGGAATTAAACCTAGTAACTGCCTTTCTAAGCCCTGTTATATCATTATTTTAACAGGACATGATCCACTGGAATAAACTCAATAAACAGCAGCATGCTCCCAGAGAAAGTTTTACTGTAATAAAGACAAACAGTGTTCTTCTCCTCAATTGTAAAACAGATTTTGAACTAAATTACCTGCGATAATTAAAGCAAGCAGAGTTAATGGACACTACTAACATCTTCATAGAACTTTACATCTTAAAAAGAAAAACAAAAAAGCATCCATAAGACATCAAAATTTTTTATGACAGCAAAAGCACAGAACCCTTACTTTCTAGTCTGAAAAGCTTAAGTATTCAGTCCCTTTTAAGAGCAAACCCTATTCGTTTTCAAAGGAAGTCAATTATTTCAATCTGCAAATTCCTAATGGCTTAGGTGTTTCCACATAAATATTTTGTCACTAGTTAAACATCTCACTAAGAAGTTTAAACAACTCTAAAAGGCTTAATTAGTATGTCCATTTACACAACTTTTTACATTTGAACCAGTTTAGTTAGAATATATCAGCATGTTTTTTAATACTTTTTGTTCACAACTTAAGATTTTTTTTTTCTTAAAGAGGAAGGAATGGGATAAGAGAACAGACATGGAAAAACATGAAGGCCTCTCTTTCTCTTAGGTTTTGCCATTACCATTCTGTTTGAAGTGGTTTCAGGACGAGGCGATCGCACACCTTCTAGTCAGAAATCAGATGGCCTCAAAACAACCTCATCTCAGTCTTAGGCCTCATGTCTTTCGCTTAGAGCTAAAAATAAAAATACATGTGAATGAACAAATGATCATGGAATGAAATCTCTAACATGAAACTAAAATATATAAAATATCAGAAGCCATTTTTATCACAGAAAAATGAAAGGTACACATTTCCATCAAGAGCATCACAATCCTAATTAGAATGAAAGGCTGCTCTTCTTAGCCCACCAGCTGTCAGGAGTAATAGTGACAATGATAATTTAATACTAAGGTGGTTCTACAGAACCACACTAGGATTTTATCCATCTCCTGAGGTTCTGAAATGTTCTTTTTCTTATGACGTTAAATAAATATAAAAATATCATTAATGAAGCTAATGACACTAGACAACAACTTAGCTCTCTTTATGCAAATAAACGAAGGCAAGCAATGGAAGTGTTACCCTGAACCAGAACAACGGGCTGGCCCTAGAAATATGTTTCTGGAAACTTTGAATTCTAACAGCCATGCTGGTAGTACATGAAAAGTAACTTGTTTCTATAATCAAAATGAGGCATTCACTCATTCCACAAGTATTGAATGTTTCTAAGCGCTGGAAGCCAAATGCTGAAGAGAAGAACCGGGTTCTGGACCTCAACAAGTGGGAGACTCGTTTTCTATTTGTCTCAAGTCTGGGCTATCATGTTAAGGAGACAGAAAATAAGGATTGCTATGTTTCCATGAGAGGGAGGAGGGCAGTATATATTATATGACAAGAGAATGAGACTTCAGGATTTAAACAAAATCCACTGAGAAGCCTAAATCTTATGCTGCAAATGACGTCCAGCCATTATTCGGTCTCTGTAGTGTGAAGCTTATATTTCCAAAATCCTCATTAATCCTGAAAATTAATTCTCCTCCATTTGGAGAGCACTGGTAGTTTCAATCCCAAATATAAATGTCTCACACTATTTCGCAAGGTTAAATCAGCCAAGCACCTTCAAAAATCACTTAATGTAAGAGTCCTTCATTCAACTGAAGCCGTAATTTAAAATTCAGAAATTCAGCTGCCAAAGTTACACTCAAGAATCGGCCCTAACTATAGTGTAATGAAGACAAATAGCTTATGAGATTTTTTTTACACCATTCATATACTTCCATTATATAAAATTACTAAATTATCACTAGGGTCTATACCAACATTACCATTTAATGCTTTACCTTTCTCTGCTGGTTCTATGTATACCAATGAAAGGCTTTAATTTTGTGGGAACACAGTACTTTACCAAAAAACATCAAAATGAATCAATTTAAGCTCGATGTTCACCTTAAATGACAGTAGTAAACACATTTCCTGAGATCGCTTATCTTCTGTAATTTTTCATGTGAAGTCCAATTACGTTTAATATCTAGAAATATCTAGACAAATGTAACAGAATTAAATGGTCTGACTCTGAAGTTTATAGGTTTTAGAGCCATTCTTTAAAGTAATAACTTGTAATTTACACTTAAATATTTAGAATAAAGAAGAAAAGAATTGTTTTGAGTTTTACCTAGGTTTAAGGTTATGGTTTGCATCAAGTGAAAATACTTTTAAATCAATAAGCTTTTGGAATTTCATTTCCCACTGAGGCTCATAAAATGATTCTAATAGTTTTATATTCTGGTATATTCAAATTTTTATCAAGGAAAACTGGACGCTGTTCTTATTTATAAGCAGTCACTCCTCCTTCCTTTACCATACGTGTCATAGGTCCCTACTTCTTACAGTTTCAATAAATTTCAGAGAAAACATAACTAATTGATATACTTTTTCTACACGGTGCCTCGAACACTGACTTATCTGTAGATCCCAAATGTGTCCTGCAGCAACCAAAGAACCTATCCTTTAGTCCACAGCTCCTCTCAACTCATGTTTGCTCCCATTCTTTGGTAAAAATGAAAAGTAACAAGAGATTTCATCTGCCTCTCCAAAACTTGGACCTTTCCCTTAAGTAACTTTTATCTCCATTCCTTTTTGCTTCAATCATAGTCTGTTTTGTTTTACAAGTTTCAGTCCTATCACTTCCCTGAACCGATGGACCCAGGTGGGAGAAATGCAACAATACCATGCCACTCTCCTTTTCACAACCTTCACTACTCCCACTCTGATCAAGGACTTTAATGATAAAGTAATGAGATTTAATATTCAGAAGACATGTTCTATAGCTTACTAAGAAAAGTACCCTTATAACTCAGTCTTAATTTATACTAATCATAAAACTCCACTTGTCTCATCAGGAATGTCATAGTGGTGTCTCCTTTAATAAGATCAATGAATTCCAGTATGTTACTTATAACTGTCAACAAATCACAGAACTGAATTTCTACAAAAATGTCTATTATTTTAGAATATCCAATGTGAAATACATTCTCATTCAAATAATTTCCTTAGTTTAGACTGTTTTTGTTTTTTAACAAAAAGGGTTACATGATATACCAGGAGTGAACCTGCAACCTGATTATTATGGTCTCTTCTTAGTTTACTTTTTGATTCTAGCACTTTACACATTCTAAGATCTCCCTTCTGACACATACACACTTCATCTCCTAATCTAAGCAAAAACCATATGCATGCTTTTTTTCTTCTGATCATAAGCTGTTTCTTCCTTGTTGTGTTTAGCTGTAGGAGCAGCGTTAATTTACATGGGAATTCTATAATAAATATTACATGCACAGTTTTCCCAACACAATTCCATACTGTTTTACCTAAATGGTACTGTAAACACAAAATATTTATCAGTCAGAAAAAACCTCAAATCTCAAATTTAAGGAATCTATGGGAAGAAGAGAGTGCTCAAAAAGTGGTGTTTAGACCACAGCTCGCCATTTGGAAAACTTAAGGCTGGCTCTCTCTCTATGTTCATTCATTAAGCCAAAATAAATTCCAGATATACCACATTTAAAGTTAAAATATGAAACTAAAAAATTACTTAAAGAAAATATGAAATTTTTAAATTAATTTTGAAGTATAGGAAGGCCTTCAATCATGACATAAAACCTAGTAGCCAAAAAACAAAAACAAACAAACAAAACTACGATTGTTTTTTAGAAAAGCAAAAACCAAATCAAACAAAAAAACAAGTGTAAGCAAAAAATAAACACAAGCTGGGGAAAATATCTGCAGTAAAAATTAAATATACACAGAGTTTTTATAAACTGCTAAGAAAAAGAGAGCCACTGGAAAACAGGAGATGATTACAGACAATTCACTGGAAAATAAAAATAACTTGAAAATGTATAAAAGTATCTTTAAACTCATTCAAAATGTACAAAATGCAAATCAAAATGAGATGCTAACAATGGGTAATGATTAAATTCAAGAGTGTAGGAAATAGGGCACTCAAATATACCACTGGAAGAGGTATAAACCGGTATTAAAGTTTTGAAGAATGATAATATCTACTAAATTTAAAAACCCACATGCTTTGACTCAGAAATTTGACTTCTAGGGCTAGATCCTTCATATTGCTTTTCACAGGTGAATAAAAGTATCTGTATAGATAAACTATTCATTTACAAAAAACAAAATAAAAAAATCTGGAAAACAATCACAAAGTCTATCCAGTGTCCTAAAGTCCAAAAGGAAGTTGGCTAAAGAAGGTATTATATCTCATGCAACTGTAGAAAAGTGTCGTAGATATACTATTAAATGCATAAATGACATGTTTGAATAGATGTATGTCATTCTTTCCAAAACAGTATTTTTTTCAAAAATAGTATTTTTTAAAATTTTTTATAAATATATAATGTATTTTTATCCCCAGGGGTACATGTCTGTGAATCGCCAGGTTTACACACTTCACAGCACTCACCATAGCACATACGCTCCCCAATGTCCATAACCCCAACCCCTCCCACCTCCCCACCCCCGCCTCTGCAACCCTCAGTTTGTTTTGTGAGTACCTGAAATAGCTTCTTTCCTTTTGCCTATAGACATTCAGATTTCCGGATCCTAGACCAATCCACAATCCATTTCCTTGAATACATGACTCATTTCAGCTAATATCCCCCTTCTTTTTCTTTAGTGCTAAATTGCCACATTTGAAGAGTGATCTAGAGTTGGTTCATTCATTTAAAAATATTTCCTGAAAACTGACTAAGTGCCAGGGTCTAGGGATACAAACTGTTATGGCACCCCGCTTAGGGAGCTTATAGTTCGAGTACACAGATAATCAGGTATCTAGAGGTTCAAGATGTTGTCATGAAGGAATAACACTTGAGGCTATGACAGAGCATCAACAGGGGACTTAATTTAGATTGGGATGCCACTCTGCACAACATCAACAGGTGCTCTTCTCTTCCTGGGCTGGGTGTTCTGGGACACGCAACTTGTGTGTGGCCTTATAAGGCAGCCCTGGTGCGGTCTCCCGGAGGAGGTGACCTTTAAGCTGATACCTAAGGTTGCACAGGAATTGGCCAGGCAAAGAATAAGAGAAGTAGCATTACAAATAGAGGGAACTGGTTATGTCGAAGTCCTTGGAAAGGAAAGAATATG
Source organism: Mellivora capensis (assembly GCA_004024625.1). Taxonomy (NCBI): domain Eukaryota; kingdom Metazoa; phylum Chordata; class Mammalia; order Carnivora; family Mustelidae; genus Mellivora; species Mellivora capensis. The sequence goes on from PISX010011765.1 coordinate 61,046, forward strand.
GTGAATATGGTGATCTGGAGAAGGGAATGTGGGCAGAGAACATGGAAGACGAGCAAAAAGGTATGAGCCAGATCAACCAGTCTCAAACAGCATACTGAGGATTTGGGGCTTTAACCAAAGTGCAGTGGGGACTGCATTTAACACTCTTTGCAGCATGATTTCTACTCCTACTATTCTCCAAACAGCCAGCCATACACTTTTAACATACAGAATCTTCTCCATTCTCAGCAAGTAACTATAGTTATACCCCAGACATACTGCGGGTTTGGTTTCAAACTAGTGCAATAAAGCAAGTCAAATGACTTTTTTGTTTGTTTCCAGGTGTATAAAAGTTATCTTTACTCTCTGCTGTAGTCTATTAAGTGTGTGTTAGCATTATGTCTAAAAAGGCAATGTACACTGTACCTTAATTTAAAAACACTTTATTGCTAAAAAACAAAAATTCTAACCATCATTTGAGCTTTCAGGGAGTCATACTCATCACTAATCACCAATCATCATAATAAATATAATAAAAATGAAAAAGTTTGAAATAAGAATTACCAAAAATGTGACACAGAAACACAAAGTGAGCAAATGCTGTTGGAAAAAAGGTGCCCAAAGGCTTGCTTGATGCTGGCTGCCACAAACCTTCCATCAGTAAGAAAGGAAGAAAGGAAGAATGAAAGGAAGAAAAAAAAAGAAAAAGAAAAGGAAAGGAAGGAAAAAAAAGAAAAAAAGAGCAGTATCTGAGAGGTACAATAAAATAAAAGCATGGTAAAACAAGGAAGGCCTGTATTCAGCTTCTGAAATGGCTTCTAGCCTAAGCCTGAAAACATAAGCTGTCACTGATTCTTCTAACTTCTACTTCTCTCAGTATTCAGCTTAACGTTTTATACACAGTAGGTGTTCAAAACCTGCACAAAGACAAATCAGTCTTGGAAGAAAACAGATTGATGAAAAGTTAGCCACAACAGTGTAAGAATGTAATCATATTTAATATTCTCTATTAGAAGTATATTTGAAATGGCTTCAATTTAACTTACAGACTTGCCTTATTTTCTCCTGTAGTGATGAAATACTTAGGAACTCCAGAAATTTCTTTAAACAAATGCCCAGTTACAATTTGATTAGTCCACAGATACAATGCTTAGATGACACCGCCGTTCTCTGTGCTCAGCACAGGGTACATGGATGGTAGTGGTCTAGTTCTTCCATACTAGAATTATAAAAACTAGACAGCTGACATCTAGGTAATACGTACATTCCATTGAAAAGTATGACTACTCTGTTACAAAGAATATAAGTCAATGACATCTCATATTATACTAGCCATCAAATCCTGCATGCTATTATATGTATGCTTTACATAGACTATTCATTTTGAAACTGTTAAATATGCTATTCTTCCATTTTTGATAATTTTAGCAAATGCTAAAAGTCAATGGCCACCACACTTACAGATTTTAGCAGTAATTTACCATACTTATGTTCTATTAAATGAAGATAAGTACCAACTATTTCCACCTTATTCTGGTAGGTAGGGCAAGATGTCAAATTTGCTGGGTTCAACATTTAATAGTTCTGCCCATATTTCATCAGAAACGCTGTTATAGATTTAGAAACAAATGTAAGATTTATTTAAAAAAAAAATATATATATATGCTTCCCCCAACATGAGCTATTGATATTTCAGGTCTCTGCAGATCTTTTTTATGTCTACAGAATGATCTGAGTTGTGCCCCCAAATCAGGCCACCATATAATTAAGCTGAATTAGATATTTTTTATACAAGGCAAATAAAAACATACTTTCATTATTCTTATATTAAATACCCTACTTTATGTGTCTTTAAAACTCTAGGGGTAAGAACTCTAGAAACTTCAAATGTTATTGATTGAAAAAAATTCTCATCTGCTTCATCCTTTGTTTTAAAATGGCTCGAAGATTAGATTTTGTATGTTTTGAAATTTAATGTGTATACACTTCAGAATGTTTCTGCTTTCTGATGTCTAGTTTTTCTAACAATAGATTAGGATATTTATAGGCCTTTGATGCCTTAGTCCTGCTAATAGGACTCTGTTGTCTAGAAGAGATGATCAGACTAACAATTGAAACCTCTAATAACTGGGTGGCACATACTGAACATGACAGGAAAAAGTGTCCGTGTTTGGAACTGAAACAGAAATAGAAAATCGTGCCAGTGTTGAAAATAAATCATGCTATCTTAATTTAAAAATGTCTACAATAAATTCATGCTCCATGAAGTAGAGACCATGATATTTTTAATATTAACTTGACAGATGTTGAATAACTGTGTCATGTTTGAGTAGTTCCCAACCATACAGGCAACAAGTATGGCCTATCTGGACTCATGAGAAGAAAGGACATAGCAATTAAGAATACCAATGCACATCAAACTCAACACCCAAAGAACAAATAATCCAATCAAGAAATGGGCAGAGGACATGAACAGACATTTCTGCAAAGAAGACATCCAGATGGCCAACAGACACATGAAAAAGTGCTCCACATCACTTGGCATCAGGGAAATACAAATTAAAACCACAATGAGATATCACCTCACACCAGTCAGAATGGCTAAAATTAACA